>JAGTTH010001376.1:0-83954 GCA_022606485.1 Agraylea sexmaculata | reverse complement strand
AATAAAAATAAGAGATAATATTCAAGAGGTTTCCACTCAATAATATTTATTAAGAATACGTGCTTGTACAATTTTCTTACAATAAAATTTATATTATTTTGCAATCAAGTGATAGTTGATGTGGAAAGTAGCGTGTTTGATATCCATATAATAATCTATCATTAATCATCAGACATTTCAATCGCATACAAAAGCGGTGAAGCTGTACATACTGTTCAATTACACTTGTGCAAGTTGATAAATAATGATTAGATTTACGTTAAAACTAAACCTTGGAGGAAAGGGTGAAAAAATAGGGTTTCTATTTATCACAATATTGTTTAAAAATGTATTATTCTATTTTAATTTTCGGATATTAAAAGAACAATCTTATGACAAAAAATATTTATAAAATAAAATTGCTTTTTTGATTGAATAACTACAGATGTATATCATATAATATTATGTAATTTGTAATATAATATGAAAAAACAGGTTCTCAATCGCTCACAATCGTAGAGAACTGTGCGGATAATATTTTTATTATATTGTAAAACGTATTATTTTATTAAAATTTTCGGATATTAACAGAACAATCTTATAACATAATAATAAAATGAATGAACTTTGTAATTTGTCCCATGAATATAATAATTGATGTATGATAAGTGTAGATGTACATCATAATGTTTTAGAGAAATAAAATAATCAAATACTAAATACAATATTATAAAAGAAACAGTTGCAGAGCTCAAATACATCCACTTGGACTTGAATGGCAATTCAATATACATATTTTGAGATAAAATAATAATGTGTTTTTCATCAATTTTCGGACATCAATTAAAAGATTTATATTTTATGTACCTATAAAAAATTGTTGCACAGCTCTTTAAAACACTTCATTACACCCACTTGGACTAGGTCTGCTCATAACCGAAAATTGCTAAATCTATCTCTAAATTATATAAATCAAGTCTCTTATAATATTTTGTAAAAGTAGCAGTAAATTTTGATAATGTCTAGTATGGGAACAATAATAAATAATCATATTTTTACTGTATTAGCATTGGTAGATAAAGAATAGATATAAATAAATATGACATACATTTCCTGTCATCATATTTGTTTATTTAAGAGAAGATGGTGAAAAATAATTTTAAGACGGCCAAGGTTTGACCTGAAAATTCGCACCACCGACAAAGCGCAGTTGCATTAATTATAAATATATATATATATATATATATATATATATATATATATATATATATATATATATATATATATATATATATATAACTGAAAGTGTTTCTTGGCAAATTTATTAGTATAAAAAGTCATATAGTATCAAAAGATCCGGTGGCACAGTGTATGTCTGAAAAAGGCCGTATCGTAAATCTGTCACGTAAACGTACATTATATTATTAAAAGCGAATTCCTCGGCAAAGTCGGTTGTTTTGCAAAAAAGGCAACAATGCAATAATTATTATTTGTGTCGGCATACATATTGTTACAATTTTTTACAATCAACACCTTTGTGTATCCGCCGTTTCGTCTCATTATTTCACTAAATATATTATACAAATGGGTTCAAATCCCGCTCAAGTCAAAATAATTGATTTCATCGGTTATTACGACTAATATTAATAAAATCCCGATCGATCGTCTTGATCCAGGTTTACTCTGATTTTCTAGAATGTAAGGTAAATACTGATTCTTAATTCGGTGACCTGTGTAACTAGAAATATTTAAAATCACCGACAGACAATTAACACATTGTTGTGTCTAAAAAACCCTCTCAAAAGACATAAATAAATAAATAATATCTAGTGGCCTTTTCAATTCATGATTCGGTGTTGGTTTAAAGGACACAATGGTTTTATAAAAAGTCACACAATGCCATATAAATCAAATAACATCAGCAGATGACGTCTTTATATTCCAGGACAACTGATCGATGAAATTCATGTATATTTTTAATGAGAATTAGGAAATGTGTTTCGTGAATAACAGACCGTTAAAACGAGACATACATATTGGCAAATTGGAAACTGTATCCAAACAAAAAGAGGCGGTGATATCGCAAAATGATACGGTTATATTCGTATTAGCGAAACAGTTCGTTTAATTTTAGCAGTTAATATAATAAGTGTGTGTAACGGTGGGTTTGAATTTAACAAAGCGAATTGATTGTCTCGGAAAGGTGCCCAGTGGGTCAAAAGAGAGTTAGTTACCTAGTCATAAGTCACTCTCTTACTGCACTTTGAATCCTAATAGACCGGATAATAATACCTCAAATATTATAGTTATTAATATTCTATACAATGTTGCATATATCGAAAAATAGGCATACATTTTAAAGAAGTCGCTACATAGATTGTGTCATTGTTAAGCTGAAAGTTATCTCTTCTACTAAAACATACGAATCTAAATCATCCCATAAACTAACTGCTGTAAATCACTCAATAACAGCCCAAATGTATCAATAGTACAAAAATCTGGGGTTTTTAAATCTGAAAGCGACAAGTGGGTTTTTAAGTGAAATTGGGGGAAATATTTTATTTACACGCCTAGAGGGATTTTTTATAAGTTTAAAATTTGGTCTTAAAACCAATTACAAAAAATAGGCGTTAGGTTAGGATCATTTTAACTATATGGTTACACAGTTAACCGATCAGACGATTTAATAATCACCTCAGTATTAACCTTACAATCCAAGAAATCAGTAAGTAAAACTGTATCCAGATTATCGATCTGGATTTTAATAATATTATTTCAGATGTCTCTATAAATAGCCGATCTAATATTCTTTCATTCAAGTGATAATTGAACCTAGGACATTAATAATAAATGGAATTAGTTTAAAAACGACGATTTTGTAATCTTGTACTCATATAGATTTTTGGAAAAATCAATACTTTTAGATATTGAATAATAGCGTATCTTTATTTTTAAACGACGGAATATGTTGGTGCAAACATATAGTTTTGGCTTCATAAAAACCGAGATAATCTTGAAAAACTGATTTTTGTGACCTGAATAACTTCCAAACTCGATTTTTCAGAAAACTTTTAGAACATCGAAATAAAGGTGTTTGCAAAAACTACAGCTTCTAGGCTCGAATTCCGAGGTGAAACCCTAATTTGACTGGGCTATTATTAATAAGCCATATACGCTATTATTTTAACAATATTATGACATAGAATATTGTTGTATTTCTTATATATTTCTGTTTCTTCATTTTTCTCACTTTTTTCCATATTACTGACAAATGTCCATCATTGCCGAACTGCATTAGGTTTTTCCTGTAATAGGTGATGATGGTTCATGCTTTCCTTTTATGATTAATTATATATATATATATATATATATATATATATATATATATATATATATATATATATATATATATATATATATATAAATATAAGTTTTTACATAAAAAAATTATAAATAAGTTTCTGATATAAATATATGCAACTTGTGTAATCAATAGTATCGAGAAAACAACCCGATGTACATAATTTTTCGTAGATAGGTTTAAGCGTTACTGGTCCATCGATTTAATGTAATTTCACAGTGTCGGCTATATGTCCTTTTTAACAGGATTAATGTTAAGTATCCAAAGCATTCCTATTGGTTCACGTCCCGGTGACTATTAGGCAAATCCTGTGATTTTTTATAGTAGACAAATCCCCTGGTGACGAATTGTACACACGTGTTTCACAAAGTCTAATGGTCTAACAGCTGTCCTCCATATATCACAACTGCCACTAGTAACACTAACAGAACTGTCAAAATAATACCACAAACCCAATAAACACAATACTCTATTTCAGAACATGCATAGAAATTTGCCCCGGCTGTCCACCGAGATGGCCACTGAAAATTATACGCTTAAATTCTTATAAAGTGTACCTATAAAATACACTAAGACCTAGACAACAAACATATAAATATCTGATTATTGATAAGAACATATATTCTTTTTTACATATTTTTATTATAGGCATGAAGATGGATAAAGGAGTGTTTTTCTAATAACATATATAATATTGATTTTAATTAGCAATAGACAGAATCAAACTAAAATGCATAAATTATTGATTAAATAGGCATATCGCATTAAATAAATATTTTTTCTATGATATATTGCACCTGGCAGATTGGGAATAATTTTAATAAAATACTGATCGATCTGGGTTTACCCTGACATCCTGGATTATAGGGTGGTTATATGAAGAGTTACCAAGTAAATCAAACACATCGCAAACATGTTAAATTTATATTAGGTGGAAGATTACTTAATATTTTTCCTAATAATTACTGTGGAAATTACAAATATTTTTAGAAAATATTAGTAAATAATTTATTATAACTATTTTCATAGTTTGGCTCATCTGTTCTAGGCAAATAAATCTTTCAAATTGTAATAATAAGCCACTGTCAGCTCTTATTATTTGGGAATAAAAATGCTGTAGCCTAACCGATACTCAAACTGTGTTATTTTATTTTTAAATAGTGTAAAAATGTTTTAATTATTTTCGATACTCTGCCTCCCGTTAAAATAACGCTTGTAATAAATTGAACATATTAAATATTTGCGATTATAATTAGGTGCATTGAACATTTGTTCATATAAAAATACATAAATTTGAGTGTTTTGACGGAAGTAATTAATCACTATTTCACATTAAGCTGAACAAATAATCGAATAATTATTTTTACGTTGAATATTCTTTACGGATTAAAAAAAAAATAGTCGCCCCTGTTTAAAATCTTGGTTAAGAGTGTAAAAGGCGGCAGTTGAAGAGTGGATGTGTCAAAATAAAATGTCAGAATTGTGATAAACTGCCGACATTAAGTGACTCGAGGCATTCGTGGTAAAAATCGTTATTAGGACTAAGTCGTGTGGGCGTTGGGAAATAATATTATGTTTTGACATTGAGATATTTAAGGGACTTTATTTAGCAGAAGTCACCTTACACATTCTGAATCGATAAATAAATATATGTATATAAGTTGTAATTCCGAGGTATATTGAAGTGTTAGTGGCGTGGGCAGTGGTAGTAATGTTGTAGGCTATTTGTTTCTCACCAGCTTGTGATTTAGTATATTCTTAGGCCTTGTTTATTGAGTGGGTTTCCAGTCAATGTGGTCAAGCCACCGACTAGATTCTGTCACAGATAACATACATTACATTCACAATTATATATATTTTAAATAAACACTCTAACGTGTAAACTAAACGACGCTCTCACAATGACGAATCTATCGATTACAATTATTCATAGATATTAACATAAGATATCGCATGAGTGGCTAAATACGTGGATAGTTCAAGTAGTCAAAAACACGAGTTACCTGGCAAATATTATACTGTAAACATATCTCTTCATATATCTTCAGTTATATTTCACAGTAAAATGGGTAAATGCATTGTTACTACATGTCATATGGATTCAAACATACACTTAAATACATCTAGCCTCACTTTTTACCAAACACTACTTCTTTAACATGTTTAAAATATTATTGCGTTTTAATCGCCAAAATATTGTCACAGCCACTCTCAGTGGTCACAAGAAATGTGTTGAGTGAGGGAGACACACTTATGCCTTTATCGAATATGAGAGAAGAGTGCAACAATACACGGAATAAACAAAATAACACGAATTATTTATATGCAATGCGATATCTAATGTTTATATCTATGAATAAAAGCAAATAGGGCATATTAATAATTAATATGTATATTGAATAAACCTATATGTTTGCACCAAAACATTCAATAATATATTACATTTATAAGATACACTAATGTTTGTAGTTGTAAAATAGCTTTTAATACACGATTTATAAACTAAAATATCAGATTTCAAATACAAATCGTCTTTCTAAACTTACTCACAGAGACAAACTATTTTTTTGGTTTAAAAATAATTAATAAACAGCGTTTAAGCGTGAATAAAAATACTGTGGTCATGGGTTAAAATCTCGCTATATAATATATATATTTAAAATAGGCTAATGCGACTGAGAGAACAAAATTAAATTTTATAAAAAAAATGCAGATCAATTGTCTCATTTCAGGTTTAATCTGATTACCTGGATTGTGACAGTAAATTAAATGCGGTGGATCTGCCTTGTCAGTTAAATTTGTAACTGTAATAGTTAAATAGATCACCGACAGGTAGATTTGTTAAAATGACGCTAACCGATGTAACCTAACACCTAAGCTAATTGGTATTTAGACTAAATCTGCCAACTCATAAAACTGTGCTGAAATATATTCGAAACTAATTGATTTAATTATGACGAATCCCCCTCGACCACATTTGAAAATATTATTGACTTACTTAAATGCACTAATAAATTATTCATTTTTTAATTTCGCTCAGTACTTTTTTATTAATTATGCCTCCCTTCAATTGTAGGAAAATAATCGATAAATGCTTGTGTAATTCACAGTCTCTTTATCCAGTGTCTATTCATCATGATTGGCTAGTAAGTGATAAGTTAGGGGTGAACTAAAGCTGGTAATATTTCTTGTGGTCTTGGTAAAGGATATTGTAAGCATAAATGTCAAAGTGTACACGCGATTTCAATAAATAACCCTCGGCACGAAGTGTAGTAAATATCTTAAGCCGATCGCACATCGGTAAAATATTAATTCTGTTGAAAACTACCGATTGTTAATCATGTCTCGTTATTTTCAATGGCTAATTTATAAAAGTATTTAATGCAATGCACATCTTCACCTTGTGACTTGTTTACGCTTCTGACATAGAATTGTGAATAATCCCAAGAAATAAAAGTGAACTTTTTATCCGTCCGAGTAGCAATACTGGAATTTGGTAGCTATCACTTATATTTATTTCCATTACTATAAATGGTGTACTTTATCAAATAACGACGCATTATAATATTCATAAAAGTGGATGTATTTTCTTATGATTTACTTTTTATTGGGTGGGTTAATGATGGAATAATACATATTCCGAAAATGAACCCCAAGGTTCTGTTAGTGGGCCATTTTTATTTTCACGGCGTTAAATCGCATGATATTACCTGCGTCGTGCAGTTTTTTCGACTCTTTATTCCGCGATTTTCTTAATAAAATTTTAATAATTGGAACAAACACAGGTGACATGTGTGAAATTTCATTGATGCCACTTGCATGGTAAAAAAAGATATACATAGCTTATGTAATATGTTGGTATAAAGCAAAATACTTTATGCTCATTATATTGGCTATTATCGGTTCAATCATTTGATCTTATATGATTGATTTACTATGTGAATATAAACATTTTAAAGGTAAAATGATTGCATGCGTAAGTCAATGCGTGTTGTCTGACATGTATTTGCATGTGCAGCAATGCAAAGTATCAAAATATAGAGAGATGAACGAAAGTGGCTGGTAATCCGTATTTATGGAGCAGCTTCCAGAGACCACGAGAACTATTTGGATGTCAAATAAAGCACAATTTATATGGTGCATCTCCGAACAACACTTTCACACCTAACCATCATCCAAGGATTACGACCAAATCACATTTTATACTCCACCATCAACTGACTTATTCATTATTATTTAAAACGTCCTTAAAAGTAACCAAATAATAATAAATTTTACAGATAGGCTAAGATTAATCATGTTATCAGAAAGTGTGACAATTTAACGAATAAATCTACAAAAAGAACTGTGGTCTATGCACTCTCGATCAAGACAAACAAAATAATGTTATTAAGTTATTTAAATTATTTTTATACGTAATGATATTTTTTTTATTTCTAGATAGAATTACTTTTTAATAATTAAACGTTATATCCACAAATTTTGTTTATAGGTTTACATAAGTGCTAAAAATTAACGAGTGTCTTAGTATCGAGGGTTTTTTTTTTGTTTGTCTCTATTGAAAAAGTATAGACTATAAAGTGCAAAGTGGTAGGCAATTCTGTAAGAGTAATAAAAATCACTAAAAATAGTTAGTTGCTTAAATATCCTTTTTATTGATTAACGTGAACAATGTGAAGTGTCATGCGTATTGTTTTCATACATTCGAACGTGGTCATCACTACTACATGCGCATGTTATACATGTTCTTCATACATACGCGGGCTGTGGCCACCTGCATCATTTTAGTCCCTGAAATCCGACATACATACACATAAATATATCGACATATTATTATTTTTCCTTGAATATGTCAAGCAACTTTTAATGACACACTTTACCATATTAAGTGAATGTTATTAGAAATAGTGACAGATGAACAGTAAGAGCGGTAAAATTAGCTCCACATGCGGCTGTATATGTTTTTAATATCTTCTAAAGTATTGTAGGCACCTTTAGGTTTTCTTGGTATTCCTTGAAAAATGTACACACCCTCCGTTTTTTCATATGGTTCAGAGATCTAAATTTCAATCACATCATAATTGAAGATTCTTTGATGGAAAAAATAGGTTTCTTTGAAGACGTGGCGTTAACAACATGACTTTAAATGGGGTGTGATGCGTTTCGAAGGAAGGACAAATTGGTCTATAAGCGTGTAATGTGCAGGACCTCCTGCCTCGTGGACCAAAATAAAGGCTCACAAATCACTTTGATCTTTTCTTCAGGACATACAATAACATTCACCGGCTTCGTTTCATTACTCTAATTTACATGCAGGCTCACCATACAGGCTCTTCATAAAAATTACATGCAAATGCTGTCGACAGTCATCTTCATTTACACCTTGAGTACGAATCGAACTCGGACATGCTGATGCTTCGAACAGCTATTCCACTATATCTGCATATTGCGGTGACCATAATATTAATTGATGTTTAATTGACAACAATTTCCATACACAATAATTAGTCTAAGCCTAGATTCTTAGGATAGAGGGAGCTTCAAGACCATGAATTTAATTTAACACAGTTATAGATGCTCAGACGCCAGACAAGGTTCTACTATATCGAATAAAAAAATATGATAACAGTTAATTTTTGTCATTCATAAATGCAAGATCCATTGTTTTTGGGCTGATTATTTATTATATTGTAGTAAAGAGTATTAAAATCATAGTATAATAAAATGAGAGTTGTATTTAATCGATTTTATTTGTGTGAATAAATAATACTTGTAAAGACGTCAGTAAATTTGATGCATAGAAAAAAACACCAGCAGGTTTCATGTATGTGTGTGTTTCTACCGCCTCGCCGTCTCGCTAATTCAAATTCTATTTTATAATTTCTATATTATAATAATAAATTCTATATTAACGTTTACATGCATGAGTGATGCATGTTATTATGTGTGGTTATCTCTTTAATTATAAGAGTTCACCGAAAAGCTCTGTTTTAAATAATAATCACCTCATTATTCACCCTACAGTCCAAGAAAATAGAGTAAGCCTGGAGTAAGCCAGGATCGATTATGATTTTACTAAAATTATTTCTGATCTCTGATGAATATACAACAATTAATTTATTCAAAAACGCATTTTCTATGCAATGATTGTATGAATATATAAAATATTGATGGCTTAATCTGCCAATGTGATAAATCCAAAATATACAATAGTGGAGAAGCAACAAAAAAGTGTATCATTATCACATAAATATAGTTTCTACATTTTTTAATTATTTAAGAATTTGAGAGTGAGTTGGTAAAATAATGTTTTGATGTGATGCCTTTACCACAATAAACTAAATGTTTTTGAGAAGCAGTGTTATTACTTTAGCAAAACAAGCCGTTGATTTATGATCCAACTTGGATGACGCGATTATTAAAAGGTTTGAAACCTCTGATTAATGTTATTTTATTTGCGTGAATGTATTGTCAAATTAATTTATAATAAAAGTTGGTCACAAGATGCAAGTTTCGGTCGTATGTCAGCGGCGATAGGTCCAAGTCGTCAGCTTACAATAATATTACACATTCAACGGTCAGTTGGAAACACTTTATGAGCCAACCAGCAGCACATTCACATGATAATATCAGATTTATGATCGAAAACATACAAGATGGCGGCTTGTGGCCTTATACAGCCACCCATACACCTCAGCACACAAATAAAATTATAAGTCTCACTCTTTATCTCATGCACAGATCCCATTTAGATACATCACCACATTTTACTCGTGTTTCAATCTGATTATGCGATCGTTTTAATAAAGGTAGATACTTTATTATTTAAAAAATATTTAACGCTTTCTATATAGCTTCTTAGTTGAGGCACCTGTCTTAGATGATAACAATTATAACCAATGCAATTAGCATTTCAAACATATTATGCAACTTGTTTTTAATTGACACTAAAATATTTTTGTGTAATTGTGTAATGCCAGTACGATTATAATAAAAAATACTAACGGGATCATAAGATTTTTTTCGTATAAAAAAAAATAATTATGGCAGCTTGAGAATCTTCGGTTTTATTAATATACTTTTAATAATGTTTACAATAAACAAGTATGAGCTCACTTTATGATGTCACCGCATTGGTTCAACTTCAAGATTAAGTTCAAATTCGAATTTGTTGTTGTTTACTTGCAGTGTGCGTAATGCATTTTGATTGAAATTACGCTTTACCGTACTTTGTTTACCAATTCAAATCAGGCGGTCAATCACCAAATCAAATTAAGGGAAAAATGTTATTAAATAGCAGAAAACGAATGGATTTTTTTTTGAATTAGTTAAAAGTTTAATGCAATTATTTTTTATTTTAATAATAATGTATCCAATGATCGGGGGCCACCGTTGGCAAAACTGGCCCTCAATTATACACAATAAAGCAATCAGAACGTGTTTTATAGCAGAGTATAAAATTTAGTCTTTATTGTTATTGTACGGGAGGTTGTAAAGTCTAGAAACAAACCAACGCATCCGCTTTATTATTTAACTCACATTTACAAAAGAGAGAATATTGGTGTGCCAAATTCTATTTCAAGTATCATTAATCGTCTTGTTCTAGAATGATCGTTTTATAAGATCCGATGATCGTCTACGGCTGTCTGTCTGGTGAAATCTATTTTTATTAATTTGTTTATAATAATGATTTATAAAGATGGTGGCAGAGCAGTAGCCGTTAGCTGTCCATTGGACAAAACGGCCTCCCATAAAAATAATAAAAGACAACAACGAGAATATATTCATACAAATAAATATATAAATATATTGTGGGTCGAGAGTCGGCGACAAGAAATGAATGGGACACTACATCATTCTGTTTTTATAATCGAGTGTGTGAGATGTGCCTCTTCCACATACATATGTACCATTTTATTTACAGGGTTATCTCATTTTAAATATATTAATACAATATTTACATTTCAGTGCACACCTGTCGGGATGTTATTATTTAAGATATGAAAGAACTACCAGCAAGGCACAGACATGAGTGCTCGTTATTCCTCTCCACCAATGACAGAACGAGCGCTTGCCACTGATTGGCGCTCGTGTGTGTTTACATTTCTCTCATTGGTGGAGATACATGAAGCATCAACGAACACTCATGTCTGTGCCGCGCTTAAGAGTGTACCTAACCACCAATGCAAAAATCTACACATGCTGTGATTTTGGTTCAATGATAAGATTCACTTTAAGCTGCAGAAACTCTAATGTGACTGAAAGCTTGTAAAGAAGATATAAAAAAATTCAGGATTCTTTTAAGGTTACTTTTCCTAAATGTAAATACAAAAAAGTTTATTTCTTAGGAATGAATTTTTTCTTTGCAACAAATTATTATGATACCTGTCTGGGATTTATACAAATCTTTAAAGCAGATACTATTTATGAGAATTTGTCAATTAAATTAGTTCCTTATATTATTAGATGTTAAAAACATTGTAAGCAATCTTCTTCAGCCATAAAAATTAGGTTGACGTCACGCTGTCGTTCGGTTGTTGAAATGAATCTGCATTAATGTAATAAGAGAATGTAGTGGTTCAGAAAAATTCTCTCAAAAGCTTATTTTATATATTTTTGTTAGATTTTATTTCATGTAGTCGTGTGTACTTAGACTGACAATTTTTTTTTATAATATATATGGAATCCAACCCAGAAATCAACAAGATCAACAATTTATTGAGTTTGGCTTAGACATATGTTTTATTTCCTCTCTTTTTTTGTAAATTTTTATTGTCCATGTTGGCTCCCTTAGCCATCTGATCCACCTGTAAATATCAGTACAATGATCTTTTATGCATAGAATGGGCATGGATTTATTCCGTCATACTGTGCCGGTTACACTTAAAGTTACAGATAGATATGCAATAGATTTTGAATTAGTGAGGCGGTAGAAGCAGCGCCCCTGGCGGCTAACCGACAAACACCTGCCTGTGCCTGTGTCTATAGGAAGTTGCGTCACATTTATTTTAGTCTTTACGTCGAGATTATTTATTTTGCCTGAGAAGTGGGCAAAAAAGTTATTGCTAGAATACATAAAGCAACAGTAGGTAACTAACGATTACAAAAATATGCTAAATTATAAATTGAAGCAACCCTGTTTGGGGTTTAGAGGTGCGGCTTTCTCTTTTGATCCTGCTGAATAGTATTTCTCTCTAATGACGTGACGATGTATCGACGTGGTGGTGTCAGTCAGTCGTTCCAACCATTGTAAATCAGACATCTTGGACACTTAAAAAAAGACTCGCCAAACTCTACAATTCACTTTTATTACTCACTATAAACCAGCCGCTTCTTCTTCAACGTCCGAGTCGGCCGCTCTTAAAGCTGTGCTAATCTTTTAAAGAAATATTTAAATACATTATTCCGCACGAGGCGACTAGACTGGGTCGATAGAATATTAATATATCTTGAATTTTATTCTGAGTTCTTGAATTTGTTGGACAAGCATTTGTACATAAAAATATCTAACTAAGAATTGCAGTATTAATTCCAAGACTCAATATTAGTTTAACCCATATCGTCGGATTTCATTGCAGACTGCGTAACTAAATAAATGTTTTTAAAAAATGTGTAATTTTAGGTAAGCGTCTTTCAGCTTAAATATTTTATTTGTCTCTCCTCTAAAATTTGGTATATTGGACTTAAGCAGTCATTAATGAAAACCTACGATTTTAAGAGGTTGGTGGAGATTGGTTGTATTTCATATTTTAACTGCAGATCATTATTTTGTGTTTTCTAGACAACCTAACTTTCTCTGAGCTCTAAAACGACAAATGTGATCTTTTGTTTTCAAAACATAAAATCTCTGATTTATGATTATATTCTTTTTTACCAATGAACGCCGAGTTACTTCTATTGCAATTATTATTATTGTGAATATTTTTGTATGGCCGCCCATAGGCGTAATCAGCAGTCAATATGTTAATAAATTTGAGCCACATATAGCGGGAAATATTTTACAAGTCTCAAAAGGCACCAAAAAAAAGTTTGTACCTATTGTAGAATTTTTGGGAGACATCTGTAACTAACTATACATTCAAATTCAATTATGGTTAAAAATAAAAACCACTGCGCCTTCAGGAAGAAGCAATTTGTCAGTAAAGATTAAGTCTAGTATATGTTTATATAAAGATATGAGCCTTAATGTACAGAAATGTATGTGGTCGATATATCAACCACTTTGTACCAGTTACTCTATAAATGGATAATACTTTGAACTTTCAAATGCTGTTTTCTCCAAACTGTCCACTTACCAATTGATGAATCTTTATATGTGGGTACATTAGGATTGATCTTGCAGTTACATTTAAAAAAATGTGTTTTATGTGTAAGGGTAACATTGTGCAGGGGTTGTAAGGATATATTGTAGTAATAGCAAAGATGGTAGGTGCACCGACAATAAAGATCCATATAAGGTTTATTAGCAGGCTATTTGGCAAGGCGTTGTTCTGGCTCTTAATATCAGTATTGTGTGTGTCCATACCCCAATAATCGTAAAATGGCCATACTAAAAGTGTTCTCGTTGCGGTCTCATAAAATACCTCTTTGAAGTGCCCTTCTACTGTACTTTTTACCACCAGCGCTGTCTCATCTTTCATACTTTTTAAACAATTTAACACTATTTTAGTAATTGGAATAATACAAATTACCATTCACCTTAGGTTGGGTCACATTCAAGGGGCTAGGGTGCATATATTGCTCAGTTTTCAATTAAGGATATCTCATTGTTAAATTACCAAAAATAAACCAATGATAATCAAGCATTTTATATCCGTGACTAGGTTTACAAATATTTCATGGAATAATATATAACAAGGAGTGTGGCTACAAATACTGTGATCATTGGTCCAAGAACGATCGATTGTCTTGATCCAGGTTTACTCTGATTTCCTGTATTGTAAGTGAATTACTGATTATTAAGTCGGTGACCTGTGTAACAAGTAATATAAGATCATCGACATACAATTAATTAACACGTTATTTTGTCTAAAAAAACAAAATTGTTCTTACAAAGTTTGGTAAAGATCAAAAAGCCTCTGGAGGTAAATAAATTTTAATATTAACCTATGACGTCCGAATTTATAGTAGGTAAGATTCATCCAAAGACAAGCAAAGTCGGATGGTTAAATTAAATGATTATTATTATAAAATAATCATTCGGAGACATTTCTAGCTTCCACTTCTCCTACAAATAAAATACACAGGTAACAGTTTCGTAGGTTTAATAAATACATTTATTCACCGCATAAAACACTGTTTTATTGTAATGTCTTGTTGACATGTGGGGGGATTAAAAATATATTTTTTATTACACTTATAATTCAAGATGTAACAGTAGATTTTTATGCTCTTGAAAGTATATTTTGGGTATAAAGATGTATGGAGGCAATGCAATGAGCTGACCACAAATAATTTTATTGACTATGCGTTGGCTTGATTTACTACAGTCAGTCGGTTCAGCCTGTCGTAAAGTTAATGGGAAGCTCTTTTTATATGCCGCCTCGTAAACTAATTTTTACTACTATACCAATACAACAAATATATAAGCAATAATGATATATATATATACGGTGATAACAGGGGAGATATTAAATTATATATAATTTAATTTTTATTGTAGTGAACATTAATATCTTATTTATACTAAGCATAAAACCGCCGCCGCGTCGAATTGTGATAAAACTTGAAATCGACCGTTAAATGTGTATTTCTTTGGTGTTTTATGACTTCCGATAGGCGTATTTATCGCCTTCGACGGTGTTTACTTTAATTGCTGCCATCTTTATGTAATCACTCGAGGTTCCAGTATTTCGAAAATGTCTATCTTTTTGAATTTGGCTGGGAAAAAGGCGACTTTCAGTCGGGCGGAATTTTTATGCAAGACTGCAACTCCGACGGCGGCGAGGAATTTCGCCAAAATGCAGCTTTTTTTTTTTCAACAAACCCTTTGTTCTACCGGTTTGTTAAATATGCGAATCGATGACCGTAGGAATCTGAGGCAATTGTATTATGGACCCCCTGGAATAAGCCGTAAATTACTAACTGCATCACTTACAGACAGAACGAAAAACACTGTTGTTTCAGGAAAAGTCTTCATTTGGAGAAATAAATAAAAAATATTTGATGTATTTGAAATTAAATGTTTTATTATTTAAATCAATTTTGCAAGTGAACAACAAATCATAACCATAAATTATAAAGATCAACGATTTCACAAATGATGTCGTGCATATTATGAATACATTTCCTCATTAAATTATTCAAAACATCTGATGTCTAAATAAGCACACAGTTCGAATAGCACTGGTATAATAATTAACAAACAACATAAACACACGTGTAATAAATCTGCCATGTTTAATGTTAATATTGACGAGGAAATAAATATCCAGGCCACGCCACTGGGAAAAAAAAAACAATATTTTTCTCGCAATTTTCATCAACGTAGAACGGAAAAGAAATTTTAATCTATGCACAAACGAGTCTTTCTGCACAGTCATCACATTTCCTTTTGATATTTATTAAATATATACACATTATTTATATAATAAGTTTTACGTAACTACTTAAAGTATTCGTCAATGACGAATACTCGTTCACCCATCACATACATCGTGTCATATTTTCATACTAACAAGGCTCACTTATACAATTAATTCACTTAGCGCAATAAGAATATTATCGATAATTTTTTGATTAATTCATTAAGTATTCTTTTTACGTTGTAGTTATCGCATTCACACATTATACAACATTAAATTTGCGAATTTATCGAACAGCGCCATGTCAACAATAACAACCGACAAGAGCGCCATTTTGTCATCACTTTAATCGATCTTTTATACACAATATAATATATATATTTTTTAATGATTAATTTGATAGCTTACCGAAGATATGTCATCATCGTGTGACGAATTCGATTAGAGGCGAAATGGGCGCCTCTCGACTAGTGAATTTCAATTAACTTGTGATATGAGATTTAAGGGTTAGTCCCGAATAAGCTAAGGGACTTTCACGACAGCGCAGCGAACAGTATAACTTTGATTTATAAAAAAATACTAATTAATCTATGTACACAATCATTTGATGAGTCTCTCTTGATTTTATTTTTACCACAGTCACATATTTGGCTTGCGTTTCAGCGGTCGCTCTCCGAACCTCATGGATGGAGACCTCTAGGACCGAACAGAGGGTAAGGTGAGAAATAAGCCGCTAATGAAGGATGGGGTGGAAGGGGGAAGGGTAACTGACCATGTTGTAGGAGATGAGGTGGTTTGC
The DNA here is from genome assembly GCA_022606485.1 of Agraylea sexmaculata. Taxonomy (NCBI): domain Eukaryota; kingdom Metazoa; phylum Arthropoda; class Insecta; order Trichoptera; family Hydroptilidae; genus Agraylea; species Agraylea sexmaculata. The sequence continues at coordinate 67,291 of JAGTTH010001376.1, read as the reverse complement.
TATACGGGTGGAATCTCGGAGTTAAAGGACTCAACGGAGGTGTAGGATATGACCTTTGTAACAGAGGATGAGTTCCAAGACCACCGCTTAAGCCACCAGATCCAGCTTCTCCAAGAGATGCGGCATGTCCTCTGAGATGTTGTAGCAATTCTTCAGATCCTGCGAATCGTTTTCCACAATAAGTGGAATCGCTCCCGACCCAACTACAAACATAAGGCAGTTGTGAAGCTGCTGCCAACGCAGCTAATTGGGCATGAGCATAAGCAGCTGGGTGGCCGGGAGGAGGAAAAGCCGGAGATTTGGCATGATCACATTGGGCACAACCAGCAGGACATGCTCCTTGTTTATAACTTCCTAGAAGATGAGCTCCTAGTGAGCATCCAGCACAGTATGGATCCCTACAAGTTTCACCAGCTCCGCCTCCGCCACCCGCCTTTAGTCTGGCATAGCTTAAATATGGATTCAAAGCACCAGTTTTCATAGCATGGTGCTGAGCTGCTAAAAGTCCACTGGCCATTAAATCTGCGGGCAAGGGGAAACCAGGGGCTGGCAATCCACCGAGAAATGCTGACGATGTTACGGGGATACCCTGTCCGGGCTTGAATGTTCCCAAAGGCAAATCCTTTACAGTGGGATCCGTTGAAGAGCTGAGTACACTCGGGGTATAGCCTATCTTAGCTGTGGGGCTATGCAAAGATCCATTTGATGTAATGTCGCCATTGGATCGAGGGTTCAATGGAGAAATTTGAGCAGGACTCGTTCGGTCCCCTGACTTGTCTGATGGCGATTTCCTAGCATGAGGTGGAGAAGTTCTCTGTGATGAAGAACTCGTATTACTTGAGCACCTCGGTTGAACTGGTGTTGTAGCGGCACTTCCTTTCGATGACACGGGTGTTCTGACTCGTTGACCACTAGACGATCGTTCTTCTGGAGACCTTGTTTTATCTCTTCCAGTCAAACAGGATTCGTATGGTTTAAAACTGGCCTTGGCCACGGGTATCTCACTGGAAGTATTGCTAATTATAGACGACGCCGGTGAACTCTTATCCCGACTGCTTTCCGAAGAGTGCTTATGGCTGGATTTCAAGTTTGATTTTTCTGCAGCCGCAACCAACTTTGGATGAGGTGCTTCTGCCCCGATAGCACTACACGTCTGAGCGAGAAGAGCTAGAGGACTCTTCTTGGCATCCAGCTGAAACAATAAAAAAATATTCATTACTAACTTTATTAAATATGCGTATAATTTAAAATGCAATGTTTGTATAATATGCTTTAAATAAAGTTCCCAACATGTTGAAGTTTAAATATATATAATGATGATGGAAACTGTATAATGACATGCGTGACAGAGTATGTAAATAGTAGGGTGTTTAATATAAAACACGCATATGTGATTAGGTTTGGTGGTGATGCGTGTAACTTAACCACTATGTTAATAATATCGATGTTAAAACATTTCCAACTATTTATTATTGTTTGGCAAACTATGGCACCTTGAAAATCTGCAGAGGATTGATTTTGCTACCGAAAAGCTATCGTTATTATGTAAGTCACGATGATTATGATGTAAACTATAAAATTCTTAGCCTTGCGTGTGCATTATCGGTATATATTCTTCGAAACCGGATAGTTGGAATGTCGAAGATAAAAAAATATAATAACCCGATGAAATGTCGATTTCAAAAATGCACATCGAACAAATAGATTAACAGATACGTGTCAATTAACTGGCCAATTTCCTGTTTCGTGTTTCCTTTTGTTACACGTAAGGTATTATATATTTTTTCGATAAAAAATTGTTGCTTGATCATGCGATGATTTTTCAAAAATGTGTCCTGTTAAACTATAAAATAAACGTGTAATTTAACCCGTTATACATGCGAGAACGCATTCGAAGACGTGTGAACAATTCTAAACTGCGATAAGGAAAGTCGATAATAATTAAAACTCCCACACAACAAAATAAAAAATTCAGAATATGTAACACGGCTTTAGATTTTTTTTATAAAAATACAGTCTTGTTTTAATTTTAATCACATGGTAATAATTTAAAATGCAATTTCTGCGTCGGCAATAAATATTATGTTTATGACATGTTTGCTCCAAAGTGCGGCTTTTCTTATTTGTACTCACGACTTTGATAACGAGTGGGAAAAAGTTAAATACATACAAACAAATGTTACCGGAATCTGGAGAAAATATATATTGATAGAGTGTTTTTAGTGATATTTTTTTCTTAAATATCTACCGTTTTTATGTTGGCTGGGATTGTAAACAGTCATAATTGTGGCACATTCATGTACGAGTCAAGTTTATTGATGTCATATTTTAATGCACTATCTCGGTCATAATTCAGAACTGTCAAGACATTACAACGTTTGTCGGATAAAATAAGTACATTTTATAACAGGATATCCAACAATATTAAATTTGGATACTATTTTTCACAATAACCTAATCGTATTATATACATTTTACAGAATCGTAACTCACCGACGAATGCGCGAGTTTCAGTCGTAAAAGGAACCACTAAAGTTAAAATAAATTTCACATGGTAATAAATGCGCAAACGTAGTTATTTTACTGCCGAATTTGGAAACGGTTGTAATGAAAATGTAGGTATTTCACTTGTTAAATTTTTTTCGTTTATAAGCCATGATAGTAATAAAAATTGTCAGTTATTTGTAAAAGGTCTCAAGACAAAAGTAAATAATTAAAATGATATTTTTATACTCTACGCTGCCATATTGTATAGTCTAAGCTGACAAATTTTCACAACGCATTTAACCGCTGAAAGTCGTAAAATAATATTATTTTTAATTTCTGTGCTCACGAACATGTAAACGAGTGGTGGGAATTATAAAACTGTAAGTCAAGCTGACGAGGGAATAACGCAATAAATTAAGTAACACACGGCTTTGCGTGAGTCTTGAATTAGGTGAGGCGATAAAGAGTAGTTGGGGCTAATAAAAGAGCCAGAGTAATATAAAATGTCGGCTGTGTGAGTTCGCAAAACGAGTGCTCGTAAAAAGAGGCACGTATGAATTATGAACGATAAACTGGAGCAATGGCGTGACTCGTAGATTCAATCCGACGACTTCATTTTCATGTGAAAAATATTTATTTTTAGATTAATACGTTAAATATTACATTGAAAAAAAAACAGTAGGCATGTTTGATAACTTACATGATACAAAAACTAACCTAACCCAAGACAATATGATTTTGATAAGGAAATATCATGGTAGATGGGTCTTTTATTTTATTCTATTGCAGTTACCCAACCTCAAAGATAGGGTGGTTCTGCTCAATTTAATAATATCCTTAAAATTAGAGTAGGTTAAGAGACTATAACTAGATTATTTAGATACTAGAGTACATGACAATATTTCAGGATTTTAGTTTAGTGGTAATTTTTTATTAATACCAGGAAATATAGGTTATCTTGATTTTTTTACGAGGACGTTTGCCCGGAAACGACTTAAGATATGCCACCTTTGTTGTTATGAATAATATAAAAAATTGTAATTGTAGACTTTGTATAATTTTCTTATCGCCACACTCATTCATCACGACGATTACCGTGTGACATCTTAATGATGTTTCCTATTGTTTGGTTGAAATGAATCACTAATATACGATAGTGTATAATGATTAATTTATGGACCGGTCAATTAGCAGTCGTCGGCGCCGCCACTGTACAAAGCTAGTAAATAACAACAGTTAACACATTGAGTGAGTTTCATGCGCCGCGTCGGTCACGCGAGCACACATTAAATTCCTGTATTGCATCACGAATAAAACCTACAAATCAAATTTAAAAAATGTGCATTAAATATTTATTATGCTACATATTCAACGAAGGTTGTGTGTTACAAATTATGTATTAATTTATAATATTTTGTAACATATTGAAGGTGTGAAAGTACCTGAACTGCGCCTGAATGTAGGCAAACAGCACAGCACGTAAAGGCTTTTCTAGAGTTATTTTATTGAAAACTTATGTAAAAAATATTAAATTTATAGAACAGATAATAAACTAGACCGTATTTTAAAAATAAAGTATTATTTTTTTTAAGAAACGTACAAAGGAAATAAATAAATATATTGTTTTAAATCGTTAACTATGTTATCATAACATTTTACTGAATTGAATTTTATACAGTCACAATAAAAATCATACACTCTTTGTTTATTATGTTTCTGGATCAAATGTTAAACTTGAAACTTATTCAAGAGGTAAAATTACTATAAAAAGTATAACGTATTATGTTACGTTATCACGAATCACCAATATAGCATTTTTTTGATTAGTTGGAAGGTTTATTCTGATATTCAGCGCCCTTTGCCAAAAATTACTATTTATATGATTAAATATCTAGATAACTGATTAAGTGTCAGTATAATAATATACAATTTATGATGTAGTTATCAATGCACTACAAAATGTATAATTTATATGCACATGTACGCATTGTCCTCCATACAGTGTTTAGTTGGGAGTCATAAATCTGTAATACATAATAATATTTGTGCAGAATTGTGCCAGGGCAAAGCTTATGTTAGTCAAGATTTATGTCTTCGTGGCTATTCAATAAATAAATGTCGCATTAAACTGTCAGTTGACTTCGTGAGTCTGTCGACAGACCGTCACAATATTACCTGCTTGCAAAATACATTAGTACTGAATACTGATAACTTCAGATTTAACGGTAGTTGCCATGATTTGCAATAACCCATGACGTGGCACTTCTACACTGATCGATTTGTGAAAAAAAAGTGTGTTGACAAGTTTTCACGACTAGATTGAAAAAAGAAATCACATTATACAAGATTCGAATTGCAGATATTATAGAAAAAAAATACTGTATCGTGTAATCCGAACAAATACAATAAAAAATCTATAAGAAATAACCACGAGCACGGTGGATTGAAAGGATTCTTTATTATAACAAAAAATATTATTTACTTAAAATTATTTGACTTTGATTAAATCATCAATCAAACACATTAATCATCAAATTTAATCTATCTACAAAAAAACATTATATTATTGATGATATTTTGTCAAATATACGTGCGCATGCATACATAGCTTAATTATAAGTATATTTAAAAAAATAACCCAATAATTGGGAATTAGTTGACTGAATATTTTAATATTAAACAGAGCGTGAAATCCGATCGCGGGGAACTGTCAACGGGTGGAAATAAATACAGGGTGGACTTGAAATAGCTGAGAATCTTTTAGGAGGTTGTAGGGTATCGCAATAATAATTGATTATAAATTTTGATGTTTATTAAAAAGTAAAAAATAATTAATAATGGTTTTGAAATCAAGTTTGGGCAAACAACTTGAAATCAGCTGTTTCTGTTATACATTAATAATACCCTTTTTAATTTTTATTACCATCCCTTAAAATATTCTCAGTTATTTCAAGTCCACCCTGTATATGCATCTCCTGTACGCTTGCTTTTTTCAAGCAAATTCATATTATAATTCCACCCATTGTCAATTAAAAACATTAAAAAAATAAGAAGGATTTAGAATTTTATCAAGTAAAAGTTCGAGGGTTTTTTACTGTATATATTTATAGATGTATATTGTTGAAAAGACATCAACAGGTAATTCAATGAAGTATGTATATTAAAAACGATTAATTTTCGTCAGCTATTTAAGCCTTACGACCCACTGTGTGGATAGAAATCATACAAAATGCTACATTATTAGTCTACAAATCCGAGGAAAAAACTATATAATTGACTAATTTGCGGCATATGGCAATACACAAAATAATGACAAGAGATAATCGCTTTCGGACCGCGAAATCGTGTCGAATTGTTTGGTCATCTCTGCATTTTCAAAAAAAAAATAATACATTCTATTTTCAAACGAAAACGTCTTCCAATTGCAAAAATTGCCGCCGCCATTGTTTCGAAATTCAAAACATAATAACAAAATTCTCATTTCAGTACCGCATTAAAATATTGAATAATGCATTTGTTCCTTATGTGACTCACCGAAAGTTTGACATTTGCTCTACAAAAAATAGGCAACAAAGAGCAGAGATTTATTATACATACATAATCATTGGAAGAATGGCCGTAGTTCACCGGATAATACATCTAAAAATTGAGAAAGGGATATTTAGACATTATGCAATTTTCCGGGGAAACTCTTACCACGAAGCAAAAAAAAAAAAAACTATGCATGCATTCAACTAACATCCGACGGGGATTTTTTTAAAATAAAATAACCGTAGAAATGAAGCATAAAATCATTGGAAAAGTGAGAACGAGGTGTGAAAAATGGTTTCGCTTGACGATTTATATATTGTAACGAATTGTGGTCGTTATGGAAAGTTTCAGTGTATTTAATTGAATATAAATCCTTACCGTTGTAGGCAATGGTGACAGATATTCCGGTCTTATATACTGGTTGCTGGAGGTGAGCATGGTATTCATGATGGATCCAGTATTTACAGGTGATAGTGATGATAATTAGTCAGTATTAGCACACAACAGCACTGATTCCTATACAATGATCACACTAGTAGACACATTATTGTTGTTCACTGTTACGTTAGTACGTGGTGATGGTGTATTAGTTGTATTCTTGTATTCTAACAACACGTCCTCTCTCTACAAAGGTTCGCCGCCGACTGTCGGCTGTGTTCAAAGCTCTCCGTGGTGACGTCACACGTCATTCTTATTTCTCTTTTCTTCGTATCGCTGTGTCTCTTTCTCGCGACGTCGTTTTTGCATTTCACACAGATGTAGCTACATCGTCAACCATCGGCACTCGAAATAATAAAATAATTTTATTAAAATAATAAATTATTAATTTATATCATATGGCTGGGTCTTTTTGCATATAAGCATTCAAATGTTTTTTTTTACTCTTACTTTTCCATGTTATATGAGTATTGCGATATTATTTTCACACACACAATATTAATTATATTCTTCACACTGTGAAAAAACTATAATGATAAATAAATATTATTTTAACATAATAATAATTTATGAATAGAAAATCAATAAAATCCTATTTAAAGGACGTTGACATAATTATGAATAATACAATATAGCCCAGTCAAAGAGGGCCAAACCTCGGAATTTGAGTATAGACGCTGTAGTTTTGCATACACCTTTATTTCGGTATTCTAAGGGTGGTCTGAAAAATCTAATTAAATCAGGTGACGGGATTGGAAGTTCAAAAGTTTTTGGAAAATCAGTTTTTTACGGTTACAGCTTCTTTGCTCGAATTCCGAGGTAAAACCCTAATTTGACTGGGCTAATATTCGTTATTTATAAGTGGGTTGTTCAAATGGTTATATTTTCATTCACAAAAAACACTCGACTTTAACCAAAAAGACAGGTAGAAGAAGAAGATAATTATATTAAATTCATTCAATATCAATAAAATTTCTCACCTATTAAGTTAAATTTGTAAGACACAATAGATTTGAATATAAAACTATGGGAAAAGTATATTTTCCTATAAAATATTGATGTAAAAATACTCTTTTCTCTCAAACTGTTATTTATGAATCTGGAAATGCGCTTGTCAGTTTTTAGTTTGATCTAATGAGGAGTCTTTATCTACGCGATTGGTGCTTGTGTTATTTAATGTTCTCTGATTCGAAATTAAGTGCGTCTATGGCGCAACTTTTAATGTCGCATATTACCATATTAAGTGAAATACAGTGTAATGTTATTTGAAAGATCGACAAGTGACAGTTAAATATATGAGCGGTAGAAGCAGCGCCCCAAGCGACCGACACACGAAACCTTTGGTGCCACATCTCATCTGTGTCTGCTATGGTTTTGAAGTCTTTTGAAGTATTATTGGCATCTGTTTATATATCATTGAAAAAAAATCTTAAATCATTGAAAATCTTTTATTAATTTATTTTATTAGATATGGAATGTGTTATTAGTGTGAAGAATATAAGAAAGACGTGTTGGTACAATAAAAAGGTTGTTATTTGAGGTGTGTGGATGTGTTGTGTGTGTTATCCCCACCAATGTTTGACACCCCGTTTGTCGGCACTCTTGCATGTGTCACTATGACAAGCTCACTAACACAACCACACACCTACACAACACAGGCGCACACTAGTCGTGTATGTACACTGTACAGCCTGCATGGGTGTGTGTGTGCGTGTATCGCGTTGCATTTGTGTGTTGACAGCTCCGAGGAATGGCACACGTAAACCACTACTGAACAAAAAGTATACCTGTGCCGACGCACACTAAACACTATTCCATTAATAATTAATTAAACAAAATCCTTAGCAATCATTTTTGAATATTTTATTATAACAAAAAATGATCGAAATCACACTCAATTGCGTGTTATATGAAATATGGGCCTAATATTTTTTTATGAGAGCTTGAGAGTCTTTGGATATTATTAATGAGTGAATATATAATGTCATTATAGAACGATAACGACATGTTTGACAACACTATGATGTCATAACGTCTTAGGTTGCTGACTGAAAATTTAACTAGCAGACTTGGACCATTAATGAAGGTGTGGTTGTGTTACATTTAATATACAATTCCTTCCATAAAAATATTTGAAGTTCAATAAAAGACATGTTGTATAATATGGGAATAATTAGAAACTTCAATTACGACTTTGTTCCCTATGCATTTATAAATATTTTTCCCATAATCCATGTCAATATACCGTAATGGTTTAGCCTTTTACATTTTATATATATATATATATATATATATATATATATATATATATATATATATATATATATATATATTTATGCGTGTGTTAATTACCATTAAATAGCATATGGTAACAAAAAACTCCTCAATCGGAAGATTTATATAATTTGGAATTACATATATGTATAAATATCAGACTGCGATACCACAACAACATAACTGAATGCGAAACAAATGATGATACTGCAGTCCGCATTGAACATGAAACAAGAAAACGCTTTAAAACATTAAATATATTGAAAACCTAGTGAGAAAGAAAATGGCATAAAAATTTTAACAATGTGATGGATCATGAGTATTTTTGAGGAGACGAAAATATTTTTTTCTTGCAATTTCAATAAGCAATTGAATATAAAATCTAAGAAATTAATAGGTGGTGAATATCATACTTTAAGAAGTTTAAAGGCGAACTATTTTACCGCAAACGGCTGTGATTGGTATTGTAGTAATAAAATATAACGAGAGGGTTTTACAGTGGATAAATTCAATATCTACATTCTATATTTCTATTGTTAAGTTTATTGGGGTCATGAATATACCAAAAACGGTGTTTTTCCATAATTGTTGATTCATATTAACCTTCTATATTTTAATAATGTACAAAAATATTAATTAATGTACTCGTATTGCTTGCTAAGTATGCCTTTTTCAAACGTGGTGATTATATAATAATATTTTCTAATAATACTTCGTTATCTCTATACGATCGGGAGATTGTTTTTAATAGATATTAACAGCATAACATAGTTTTTATTTATTAAAAATACACGGTTGTCGAGTATAATGGATAATAGTCATATAATAACAATATTGTATAGAAGCAACGGGCGTATTAAGAGATACAATTAACGAGACAATATTAATTGCGAGCCGCTCGAACCATTGATGATAATTGCCGCTTTTAATGGTAAAAAATACCCATAACCATAATGATTTATAGCCTTTGCTCGTGTTAACGTTCTACACGCCTACAATTATAATCAGGGATATTTAAACTACACAATGACAATATTTTATTAAATTACTAGCTGGTATATCAGTAGCCTATGTGCCATTGAAGAGGACTTCTGTTTACAAGTTAAAATATAGACTAATAATAATCGATTTATATATGTCAATTTTGCTAAATTTTCCAAAGGGGACAAAATCTTATTGAAGCTAAATGCTCTCTTGTTTTTTTTTATTATTTTTCTTAATTTTTTACAATAATTACCTATATTCTCTATTTTCATGTTCCAACTGACGAGTCCTGCATTATCATAACTGCGACTTGGGATTTCCCGTAATGCTCTAGTGGTACTGCAATATGATATAATATGTTATTTAAAGTTTTATGTACTCTGCACACCTAAGTCTAATTCATAAGATGTTTTGTATTATCAAAAAATGTAAAATTAAAAAGAAATTGTAATATTAATAAAATTATAATAAATATTTTTTCACCCACATATGATTTTTTTAACATTTATTTATAAAAAAACCCATATAAATTAGGGTTAAATACGTTTATATATATTCCATTTAAAAAGGAACATGGATATTTTGCAATTAACTATTTAATAAAAAAATCCAATAAATGGCAATAAAGTCAAATATTTTGGAGTTAAAATAGTCTGTTAAGATAGCCAACGATATAGTTATCGAAAAATCATTGTATCATAATGAAAGGTTATAGAAAACTATTTAAAATTATACATAATGAAATAATTTAAATTATAGCCTAAATAATAGTATTTAAAGACACTTAAAAATTTATAACTAATTCACATCAATTAAAATTTATTACAAATGGGAATGAATATTAATAATTGTTGTTGAAAAATTCAGATCTTTTAAAAATTGTGTAATTTATCTTGTTTTTAATATAATTATTGTTATGTCAAAGAGAATTTGTATTATAAGTATGATAAATTTTTAATGGTTGTATTTAACATGTTTACCTTTAAATAAATATATTTATGACAACTTGATAATAATATATTCCCACTTATAGTACAAATTCTTTCGGTCTTTTGTACTATAAACACGGTTAACCTATTTTAAAATGCATTATAAAGTTATGTTGAGCTCTGATTAAATTTCCAGCCTAATCCAAACGAGAAGTCAGTGAATCATAATAAAATCCATATTGATATAAAATAATAGGGTGTTGGTAATTTATCGCGAATATAAATGATGATGGAAGGTCAATTGAGTGTTCTCATATTTATATGGCGTCGGCTTCCCTTCAAACATATTTGGCCATAATATTTGTATGACGTTAATCTTCAGAGTGAAGATTTAAGACCGACATTCGTATGGCATGTCCCATAAATCATTATGCATATTCGAAGCCATTGCCAACAAAGAGCCGCTCCTTCAATAGACAACAAACTAACCAACGGAAACATAAAACCTTCCATAGGATTATCGATGGCTATATTTATACAGCTCGAGATGACTAATGTTTATTTTCTCACTGATTATACATCACGACACTCATATTCGTGTAACTCGATCATTTATATAAATAAAACTAAATCTCCGTTTCATATCGACTGCTCCAGCGTATAATATCGTAAGTGCAAAAAAAAAATCTGTATGCTCTTAAGTTTTTATGGAACTAAGCCACATATTGTATGTATGAAACGTCAAAAAATGTTAATTTTCAATCATTATTTAACCTATTAAATGGGACTTTTTCGATTCCATTTGACCGGCAACTAATGTAGATTCATCTGTTTTTTATTATACATTTCATGTCTCTGTCAGTACAAGGTAGTAAATCGAAAATTGCTATATTTTATAAATAATAATTAAACCGAGTGACACGCAGTGTTACCAAATTGAATATGTGGCCCAGTTCCATAAAGACTTAAGAGCACACATAATTTTTTGCACTTACGATATTATACGCTGGAGCAGTCGATATGCTAACTCGTAATATAGTAAAATATTGATAGAAATAATGATGCCAATTAAAATGTATGAGAGTATATTCGATTACAAAAATTAAAAAAATGCTTTGATAAATAAAAGAGTGGTTGATAGACTTATACCATTATAATCCTAGACCTAGTCCTAGTGGGTGTAATGAAGTGGTTTGACGTTTTAGAGCTCAAATTATTATTGTATTATTTTAATTCAACTCTCTGATATGTACACAAAACATTTTATGATATACATCTACACTTATCATACAACACTATTCATAGGACAAACTTTACATTTTTATATTATCATGTTATAAAATTGTTCTGTTAGTATCTGAAAATGCAATAATAATAATAATACATTTTACCGAATAATAAAGCAATATAATAAAAATGCTAGCCGCACAGTGCTCTACGATTGTATATCAATTGAAAATGTGTTTTTTCACCCTCTTAGCCAAGGTGTGTATGAGACTACTACCTAATTCTAGTTAAAATGAAGAGCTTTAATGTATTCGGGCTCTGTAACAACTTCCTTTATCATATTGCTTTATATATTAGTCGATAAACTTAATATTGTAACATCTAATCATAATGTATCAAAATGTTGTATGCAAATTATATTAAAATAAAGAAATTGTATAATAAAAAAAATGTGGAAAAAACTATAAAGTTATTTTTATTATTATATTAAAAGATTGTTTGTTCTGTCGATATCTGAAAATTCAAATAGAGTAATAATTTTCTACAATATAGTAAAACTGTTCCAGAATTGTAAGCAATTGAACAGCTGTTTTTTCCACCCTCTTGGCCGAGGTTTGGTTATGGATAAAAAATATTTTGTGTAACCTTAAAACACCGTAGATGAATTTAGTTGGATTATTAGAATAATACCCAATCCTAATCTAAATAATTGAATTTGAAAATTTAATATAAATTGAGAAATAGTTAAAATACATATTTTTATTTTGCTTAAGATATTCTTTATTACACGTGTCTGCTATTTAAATTTTATTTTTAATATAATTGAGACATCAACGAATTTATAAATACCTTAACGATGTCCCAGCAGAGATTCTAATAAGATTTTATGTCGTTATGTATAATTTAAAAAGAGGTCACATTCGCCAGAGATTTAATCGTTTTACACATATTCTGTTGAAAGGTTCTATTGTTGCCGTTCGATTTCCTGTTGGAATTAGTATCAAGGCTGAAAGCTTACAATGAAAGCCATTCATTAAATTGTCTGAAGATTCAGACAGTGAGAAATATTGTCAGTGAAAATGTGACACCTGTTTTGTGAACACCGCGTGCGACAAATGAGTTGTCGTGTCAACGCGATAAATTTAACACTGGAAACAAAGAAAAGTGTCTTCAACAACAGTTTGTCTTTGATATGTTCAGAAGCGTGAAATACACACTCATAACTGTAATTATTGCTTCCTAAAACAATCATTAGTTATATGTCCAGCACGTCGACAGTATTCTTCATGTCTAATATAATTGTTCTCCTTGAAAATGTGCGATAATATTAACCATGAGAAAAGTCTAATAATTATTCCAATACACTCAACATACTCTTTTATTATTTATTTTCATATGATGACAACACTCATCACAATATTTAAAAAGTGAGATTAATTAATACTGTTTTTTGAGAATTGTCATTTTTTATGCATTATTAAATATATCTAAAATTATTTTGAAATTAATTTAAAATAATTATCATTAAAATACCCGTTTCGAGATTTTAGATATGTATTAATTGTAGTAAAATAATCATATGAAATATTATTCTTGTATCTGGTAACACTGATGGTTGAGGGATCCGCACATACACACACCTTAGACAATATATATATATATATAGTATATATATATATATATATATATATATAAGAGTCAGATTCTTTCTTTATTGACGGGGAGTCCTTGGGCCAGCATATATATATATATATATATAGTTATATATATATATATATATATATATATATATATATATATATATATATATATATATATATTTAAGGGACTCCCGTCATTAGGAAGCGTGTCACGATATATATATATATATATATATATATATATATATATATATACTAGGGTAATTTTATTTCAAATTTTCAATTTGTTTATGTTTTTTTTATTCTGTTTGGCTTTTTAATAGTAAGGTTCAATTTTGAGTTTTGATTAAATTTTTCTTGTAGTAAAATTATATGAAATATTATTCTTCCATCTGGTAACATTAATGGTTGAAGGACCCGCACATACATACACACACCTTAGACAATTATATATATTAATATAATCTAGACAAAAAAAAATGGAATTAGAAAATGTTGATTTTTTAAGAAGTAGTAAGAATGTGACGTACAATTTATATTGTTTATTAAATATTAATATGGGGATGAGAATCGTCGTCGATACGTGACTGTTACGTGAACGGTTCGTTGTTTTGCCGGCAAGTGTCGATCTAATTTCACTAATATGTATTATTTAATATGTATGTGATTGAATTAATTGATAAAAAATACTTGACAAATTCCCAGTTAATGACAGTGAAAAGGACTTAGCTGATTGAATTATTTTTCATCAAAGAAAATCACAGACAGTGAATAAGACACGTTCGTCGCGGATGCAGATTCAATTTAGTGAAAGCGTCAAAATGCCTGTGGGGGAGGAATCGAGACATCCTCTTCTAGGATCATTAATATTTAAGTCCCGACAAAAGGGATGCTTCCTGGCTCTACTTGCGAAGGGGCAGGAGCTACTCTTTATTTTATTCGTTTGTTTATTTTTTCTACGATGCCGCTTCCTTGTTGTAGAGAAATCACAAACTGTTGTTAGAGTCTGGGATTTGTAAGGATTTCTGGTTTCAACTTGAAGACGCCGAGGCGAAGAGTGCACGGCTTTGCAATAACGGAGGGGTTCTACACATTTTTTTTTATTAATTTAGTATATTAATTATTTTAATTAATTGTACTTTGAAGCGCTAGATCTGATGACCTTGTATACCACACATATAATATACATATTCATTTATAAGAAATTATAAAAATCAGAAGATAAATGGATTTCCAATGTATATAATTGAAAATCAGGAAATTAATAACTAACGATCGAGGAAAATAGGCACAATTTCTTATAGCAGTTTAAGAACCTTTAGCTAATAAAAATGAGTACGTATCGTATGGCAACACTGTTTACTTAAATTGCGTTCTTCGTTGACGGGTAATAAATTATTTTAATATCAATAAATTATTCTTTGTGGTTAAGCCTTTTAAATAGTTTAATATAAAGACATATTGTATATGAAAACCTTTACATATTTTAATGATAAAAATATGTATATGAAAACCTATACATATTTTAATGATAAAAATATGAATCTAATTTTAAAATATATATTTAACAATGCATAATAAACTAACAAAAAACATTAATAGTCAAGAATGAATATAGTCTCATACACACCTCGGCTAAGAGGGTGAAAAAACATGTTTTCAATTGCTCACAATCCTAGAGCACTCTGCGACTAGCATTTTTATTATAATACTTTATTATTCGATAAAATGTATAATTTTATTTGAATTTTCAGATAATAACAGAATAGTCTTATAACAATATAAATATAATTATTTTTGGAATTTCATTAAACTTTATAGTTTGTCCCATAATTATGATAATTGATATTTTTGATAGTGTTGACTTCTTGGTGGAATTCCATAATTCAAAGAAATTTTATGTTATTTGTAATTTCCACAGTAATCTTAAATTCTAACCACTGTTGAATACTGTGAGGTGCTGTGATTCAGAATCTGGATTACTGTGGAAATTTCTTTTTTTTTTAATTTCTGATGTATGATAAATGTAGATATATATCGTATTATGTTTTTTGTAAATATCAGACAATTAAAATAAAATAATAAAATAAAATCACTTCATTACAGTTACTTGGACTAAGTCTGCTCATAATACTATTCATTACAAATGTGGTATGATGATATAATTTAGTATGATATAATATATATAATTGTCTAGGTGTGTGTATGTTATATGTCTGTATTTCTGTACGGGTCCTTCCCTCAACCATCCTTAGAGTATATATAAAAAAAATCAAAATTCTTTCGAATGAAAAACAAACTAATTATCTTCGTATTAAAAAAACAAACCAGAGCAAATACAATATCGATTATATATTAAATAAATTAAAAATATTTTTAAATGTATTTTATGAAATGAAATCAAAACTCAAATATAATCGTTCCTATTAACAAACCAAGCAGAACATATAAAACATTAACAAATTGAAAATTTAAATTAAAATTACCCTAGTTAATTAATAATTCTGTAATTGTAGTAAATTATTCCGTATAGACAAGTGTGTATCTTAACCACAGTATTTGATAGGTTAGATATTGATAATTGTATTGGAATATAAAAAGGTTGAGCACCACTGGTCGAAGAGAAGCTCGCTAAGCTGGCAGCTTCGTGAGGATCAAAGAGTATAGCGCATCTCAGCCATTGTAAACAAAACAATTTTTAATTTCTTACTTTTGTACTTGTCTCTATCTTCTCAGTTCTAATATCCAGCTGTTTGCTTTTCAGACACAACTTGTTACAGTCTCTTTCACCAACAGTCCAACCCTTTCACATAAACTTTAACAGCCGCTTTGCATTACAATTTTAAATGTGTTTGCATACGTCCTATGAAAACTTTCCACACTTTCTAATATAAAAGCGTCACGGGGCGAGTACATTCACCGTTTCAATAAGACTCGAAAATAAACACAGCAATATGTATTAGACTTAAAATATTTTTTACATTGTTCCTCTTTTTATGTTTTTCTTCTTTTTTTCTCTTTTTTTTAATTTATTGTTATTTTGTATTGATTCATGTTTATGCTTATATTCCAACTGCTACTCATGAGTGCTGCACTATCATCACGGCGAATCGGGATCCCCATAATGCTCTAGTGGTACTGCAGTATGATTTAGTAATTTTATATGTAAAATAATTATAATTACTGACGAGTGCTCTATTATCATCACTGCGAATTGGGATCCCCCGTAATGCTCTAGCGGTACTGCAGTATGATTCGTAAATGGTGGGCGCGCTTTTTTAACCTTTAAAATGTAGCCAAATATGTGGTTACTTATTCAATTTATTATAAAAATTGTAAATATTTTGGGTGATACGTAATATAATGTTTTGATTTGCGGTGTGAACAATAACGGCCTTTTATAACTCAATTCGCTTCTGAATACGTTTGAAGTATGATATTTGCTCTAAAAAAGAAAGAATGAGCTTATTCTGATATAAAAAAGTACCTAACCTTACCTAGACTTTAAGCTTGAAACTAAGAATATTACCCAATATTTAGGAAAATACTAGTAACCTAAGCTAACCCTGACTATAAAAATGCCTAAAGCTTTAAATTTGCTCTAAAAATATATGGAATAACGACCAGTTTCGTCCAAACTATTGCGTTTGTTGTAATGCCGTCAAAATGTATTTAACTGATTTAATACAGAAAAAAGGAATTATTTCCTAACATAAATCGCCTAATCTTTGTTTTTATGTTTGTAGAGCATTTGTAAAACTTCACTTATTAAAAATGTGTTTGATCACAATTTAATATCATTACACCAATCTACCGAGCCTGGATTTTTTTAAGAATGAATTGCGCAAAACGGCTGGTTTTATTGAAATAAATTTTGAGATATATACCCACTCCTACTTTTATAATATCGTATGCTTTTTGAATATAACATCAGGGTGTGAATGTTGATGCACCCGTTTGAATTTTACATGTACAACCCTCGAGTGTGTAAGTGAAGATTCAAATGCACCCCGAAGTACTTTAATAATCCACCTGTACCTGTCTCATAGGGGATGAATTGTGTCTAGTCTGCCCCTCACTACTATGATTTATTTTAATATTTTGAATGTTTTATTTATTTCTGACTTCATTTAACAGGCATGGATCTCGTGACACTGTGTGATTTTATTTAAAATTGCAGATGGGGTGGGTGTAAGGTGGGGTTGAAAAGAGCTTTGGAGGTGGATGCATAGGCTTTATGTTTCTTTAAAGTAGAAGGTGGTAGTAAGTACCAACAAGATGGGTGTCAGGCGATAGAATCCTGAAGCCAAAGCCTCTACAGACACCCAACAGACACGCGCTTTTGATTATGACCTTTTCAACCAGACATGCCATATTATCAAACTCTATTATTTTAAAATATTATAAAATAAAATACCGTGACGCCTTCCCTATTAACGAGAGTCCCTTCATAAGGGGTTGGCCAGGCCACTGTGGCCTTTAAGGGAAAATATAATAGAGGTGGTCTCCCAGGCCACCCCACAGCAATGAGTCCTTCAGATCTAGTAGATCTACCAAGTGACTACAGTAGACACCGTTTTTTACCGGCGAACCCAGGAGTCTTCACTCATACACTAATCACTGGGCCACAAGGCGGCTCAAATATTAATTGTTTGAAAACTGTACGAGCACGTTAATTTAAAAACTTTAACGTCTGTTTACACAGTACAAGTCAACATACTTGGCGATTTAGCTCGTGCTATCAACTGTCAAATCTTGACTCGGCGATATCGGCGTGCTATAGCTAAAGCTCGTGCTATATTTCCCCCTACATTCCAGTTTCGCGAGTCAGTTTTTAGAAGTCAGTTATCAAGTGAATGCCTTCGATACAAACATCGGGTATGATAGGCTATATATTTACCATGGCTTCAAGAAACGCAATATTTGTATATGACTCGAGATTCGTATAATCTGTTGTCACGTAGCTTATGATTTAACACGCGTTGAAGAAACCAGCCCTAACAAACACAAGTAACAATCACGTAGATATTTTTACACATTTCACATCAAACTAAAAGCTGACAAGCGCATTGCAATATTGACAAATAAAACCACAGCTTAAGAATAGAATAGAGCATTTTTAAAACAGTATCCGGCATCACTTGATTTCATTTTACTCTAAAATTACTTTTAAAATATATTCAAATCTATTGTGATTTTATAGGATGTCTTACATCTTAAACTAAATACATGAAAAATTGGGTGAATGTTATCTTCTTCTTCTTCTAACATCTCTTGTTATCTTCTTGTTTAAAGTCGGGGATGAGATATATGCTTTTTTTGAGAGGGTTTTTTTATACACAACAACGTGTTAATTATCTGTCGGTGATCTTAACTATCACTAGTTACACAGGTGCTCAGTATTTACCTTACAATACAGGTAATCAGAGTAAACCTGTATCAAGATGATCGATCGGGATTTGATTAATATTATTAGTCGTTATAACCGATCAAATCAATTTAAAAAAATTGACTTGAGTGGGATTTAAGCCCATGATCACAGTATTCTAACTCTTTATAATACAAAATGTTAACAAAATCAAATATGTTTCAAATAAGCGAAACTTTAAATAACCTACCGAAACTTTAAATTAACATATCTTTTTTCACAAACACATTTGATTTTGTCTGTCATTAATGATTTTACTATATTCGTGTTTCACAATATTTTTGTTTTATTCATATAGCATTAAGTATATGTTTTTGTAATTCTAAGTTTATTTTATTTTATTACTATTATTATTTATTATGTATAATATTTATATATATTTTAGTAGTTCTACAAGTGGGTTTTTGTGTTTTTTCCCAAAAATTATGTTATGACTTATTAATTATTTTAAATATCCATTGATTATACTCCGTATTAAAATAACTAAAAGACTAAGTCTATAAACTTAATATTGTAACATCTAATCATAATGTATCAAAACATTGTACGCAAATTATATTTAATAAAGAAATTGTATAATAAAAATGATCACAGTATTTGTAGCCACGCTTCTTATCCCCTGAGCTGGTTTTAAAGTAAACTTTGGATGGATTTGTTTATTTTTTTGCAGATTCGCACGATTAAGAGGAGACAGACAGACAGTGTTTGTTTAGTTGACAATATATTCAAAGTTAAATTGTATAATATTGAACAATGTGGTGTACGGTGTATGGTGAACACAATGGAAGAGAACTTTTCAAGGCGTGGCATAAAGTTGTAGTGCGCGACAAGATCCTTTATTAAGGCATTTTCCTGTGGGTTGCTTATTTTTTAGAGGATGACAGGGGACAAGTTCATTTCCAGCGGGGCTTTATCTCGCTAACCAGATTCCTTTCCGCGCCCGGTTTTTCATAACTCATTACGTTTAATTCCTTCCGTCTGTGATAACGAAGCACCGCCATAATGCCGGAAGAGAACATCCTTTTGTGGTGGAAAGCAACGCTACGTGTTTCCGACTACACCATGCTTCACCCCATACAACCTAACATAGGACCTCACACTTATACACTGCGATCATCACACATTGCCGATTATATTATGTTCCATTTAACAAGTATAAAAATTAAATGAGATGGATAGTGTCGATTATAACGACAGAAACTACACAATTATTAACTCAAATCAATCACAAAAAAATTAGTCGACAATTAAACGTAATATTTAAAATATATTTTTATCGGTAGTATTTTTTTTTAATTAGAGAAAACAGTCGCCAGGAAACATTTTCCGTTGGAGATTTTATGAGATTCTTTTTTAGACAAAACAACGTGTTAATTGTCTGTCGGTGATTTTAACGATTACTAGTTACACAGGTAAGCCACTATAAATTATATTTTATTAAAAAAAACACCACCGGTTTCAGAACGAATATAAAAACGGTCATTTTGACGTGGACGAATAACTACTTACTTTAATTAATGTAAAAAAGACGACTGTATAATTTTATATTAAACAAGTATTCACATTAACCAATGAGCGGAGAAAAAAATACATTTAGATAGAAATCACAAATTCTAATATTTATTGCATTCGCTGCATTTTAAATATTTTTTTATACACAACAACAATTTTATTGTCTGTCGGTGATCTTAATTATTACTAGTTACACAGGTCACCGACTTAATAATCAGTATTTACCTTACAATACAGGAAATCAGAGTAAACCTGGATCATGACGATCGATCGGGATTTTATTAATTTTATTCGTAATAACGGATCAAATCATACGATGTTTTTTTTTTACTTGAGCGGGATTTGAACCCATGACTACAGTATTTGTAGCCACGCTTCTATCACGCTGGTCAGTATTATAGTCAAGCCATTTTTTTATTATCACACAATTAAATTGGGAAAAAAAATTACAGCATGTTAGTGGATAATTTAACTTAAAATTATTTGAACGCGCTTTTTTACATTCATCGCAAGATTTGATTGATAATTTCTTATTTTATTTTAATGTCACGTTTAAATGTTATTAATATTCTCATATCATAGATCTATTTCATAAGATGTTTTGTATTATTTCAATAATGTAAATTCTAAATTAATTATGAAATTGTGATGTACACGTATATATTTATTTGATTTATAATAAAATATATTAAAAATGTAGCCAGATAGTTACTTTTTAAGTAAATATTAATTTGATGTAATTATTTATTGAAAAAAATAAATATTACAGATCTCTTTTACATTCGTGGCGTAAATCCTATAATTTTTTTATATTCAAATATTTTTATAATTTATGTGAGTAGATCTTTATCAAAGACGACTTAAGACTATTTTTTCGAAGTGGTTATTATTCATAATTTTTATTATTCAGAAAGTGTCCTACCTAGTAGTCCTAAAACCGGTTCAGACCTGTTTAAAATTCGAATTGAATATTAACAATTTACAAAAACGACTATTTTGTTCTTAATATTAGTATAAAATAATTTTAGTGGTTAATTTAAGAGTCGTCTTTGATTCTAGGCAACTCATGTATGTAGTAATGTATGAATTAATGCAACGATTAAAAGTATTGTATAACTGACATGAGGATTTTCATTTTTATTGGACTTGAAAGGTTAAAAAAGAATGGGGAAAAAACCCATCAACAAATACGAGGATTAATAATTAATAGCAACAATTAATTTCACATCAACAAAAATAATGTAAAAAAAATACTGGTACATATTATACATAAGCAGTATGATTAGATTCTACACTAGGTGGTAAAAATATTTTATTTTTAAACTTCTAAGCAATTTAAGAGTCTGAATATAATAATATTTTAAACAGTATTAATTAAAAAAACCTTCTGAATACTTGAATGAGTGACAAAGTTGGGATTTTAATAAATACAATGTGCAGCAATGATTATCCGATGGGTGTTCAGTGAATTGTGTTGCCCAAGTTTTTCATTCGGATGCACCAAACAAGTGTTTAGTTTCTCATACAATATATAACTATTTTTCCATGTATACAAAGAGTCGTATAGAAGAAGAGCCACCCTTAAAGATGTCTACAGATGGTGTTTGTCGTTGTGAAGATAATGTTTGAAAGTTGCTTGGATGTTGAAGCGGGCGAGTCTTCCTTCCTCCCTCTTATATTATACGTGTGATGTCATAGAATATTATGTTCTCCTATTCGGCAAGGTAATATTTCTCAATGGCGCTCTTTTTCTATTAAGAAATATTTTCACTCAAGATGTGCGTTCCCCCGAATACAGGAATTCTGATAAAACCCACCTCCGGGAGTGCTCCAAAGAAACGCTTATATATACTATCGAATTTGCCTTATAACGTTTCACTTGTACACTTAAATATATATTTTAATCATTTATGGTGTATGAATTAGCCATATTGCGTAACGGATGGTGATTTCTATGGGGGTGAAACATGCCCTGAGGCTATTTTTCAACCCTCTCTATTGAACTGTGAATATTCATAAATTTACTAAATAATAGACATCATAAAGCTACATATAAATTGACAAATATTTAAAAAGAAGTGTGATGCATATTACGTATAAATCAAAGGAACCAAATTTCCTGTAAATAATCAAAAAAATTTCCAGAAATTTACACCGATTAAAGCCCTATATTTTGTTTTTAAATTCTCCTCAAATTATAAAATTATTATAGTGAATTTGTTACAAAGAAAGTTCTTATGGATTTTTTATTAGTTTCATTAGAACATTTGCTTGTTATCAGTTGACATCTACTTTAATTTATTTAAAATAATTAAAAATTCTCTCTTGCAAAAGGGCTCAGAATTATTTATATTTATTTATAAAATTAAAAATATTCTATTATATATGTACATATGTCGACACTTTTTGATGTCTATAAATATTTTTTAAGAAATTTCACAATACTTATTACCTATACAATATTTTAAAGAGAAATAACATGGATATGTCTATATGAATATGTATTATTAACTTAATTTAATAAAAAATCTCCACATAAAACCCATTTAAATATTCTGTAATAATCACATGACGTCATCGTGTTGTTTAAAATCAGGTTTAAGTCCGTTGTGCAATTTTAACAGTATCCCTAAGAGCGAGTGTAATCTAGTTAGTTTATATGCCGCTGGCGAATCAATTATAAAAGAGGGATGAAATTTTATTTGACAGGCACCCTAATATACAAGGGGTTGACTTGTTGAGTGCCAGTCTCGCATAATCCAATATGTCTACTCTGTTTGCTGCCCACAACCCTTAACCATAATACACAGCTCTTCTATAACCCACTACATATTAATCATCCATTCGAATTGTAATTGGGAACATTTACAATTAATATACATTTTGTGGAATTAAGAGACAAATTATAAAACTAAGGTTTGATAATAGACCTAAACATATGAGATAACTGTGGATTTTAAAAAAACATATCAATTAATAAGGAGACAAGGCACGTGGCTACAAATATTGTGGTCATGGGCTTAAATCTCATTCAAGTCAAATAAAAAAAATATTTGATCGGTTATTACGATTGGAAAATCGGGAATATTATTTATAAAATACCGATCGATCGTCTTCATCCAGGTACTCTGATTACCTAGATTGTAAGGTTAATACTGAGGCGATTATTATCGTTTTATCGGTGACCTGTTTTACTAGTAATAGTTGATATGACCATTAGACAATGAATAAAATAAAATAATTTTATATAAATAAATATCTCTGAAAGTCACATTTCACTACATATTTTTAATATTTATATATCGTCATATATTAGAAATCCCTTTATGAGAGTAAAAAATACATAAATTCATATAAAAACGATTGTTTTTTTATATTTAAATGGAGTTTGAAAGGTGCTATTTAATTGAAAAAAATAATAATAAATACATTTCTGTTTACTTTGGGTTTACTTTTAGGTTTACTTTACGCTTGGGTTCAAATCTAAATCAAGAATTTTTAAATTGATTTAAAAGGTTATTACGACTGGGAGATCGGGAATAATATTAATAAAATCCCGATCGATCGTCTTGATCCAGGTTTACTCTGATTTCCTGTATTGTAAGATAAATACTGATTATTAAGTCAGTGACCTGTGTAACTAGTAATAGTTAAGATCACCGACAGACAATTAAATCGTTGTTGTGTATAAAAAAATATATAAAATGCAGAAACCGGTGGTGTTTTTTTTTAATAAAATATAATTTATAGTGGCTGTGTCATGATACAGTATAATTTTTAGAATGAAACGGTTGCCAATGTATGTTGTTAAATTGAGGATGCAAATTGGTCGTGCACAAAGAGGCAATTAGGTATTCACTTTACCACTGACATGTCACATGAAAAAAATATCATAAAAACCTGTTCATGAAGCCTCACATTATTATATTCTATGGTGGTGTGTAGTTTGGGGTGGTAACTCATTATTATCATCACAATAATCTATACAAGTTTTATATAATAACTCTTCATTAGGACTAGTTCAAGAATATATTTAAATAACGGTGTTCAGTGAGAATTTATGATTGAAGTGATTGACATACACAAAGTTAAGTTAAGGATATTAATTCATTAATAATAATTTTTAATCATTTAAACTGATTGTTCTTCTCTATACTGACAACATGATGAGGAAAATTCAGAGGTTTTTTTGCAAAAAAATCAAACTTATATTATTGTATTACTGAATACATAGTGTTTGGTAAACTATTACCAAACAAATTACTATATTTGTAACATAGTTGAATTTAATAAAATATGAGTTCGAATCCCGTCTTTAGTTGAATATATTTGATAATTTTAGGGATCCATGAATTATTATTATTTAAAAAAATTAAATCTTATTAGAACATAATATACTATAACTGGCTTAAAGGTACACATTGAAATACTTTTATATTTGGTGTAAAGAGGTTATTAATTTAAGACATTTTAAATTTTTAAATTCATTTGAATCGACGAAGGAATATAAATTTCAGATGATTTCCTTAAGTTTTGTATTATAATTTAATCCTCTCTTTAGTTAATTAATAGCTCCTGAATATTTTATTTCAATTCAAGCAAATTGTAAATGTGTTAAATAAATTATTAAATACAAATATTGATCAATTAAATCCTTAATAACCACCATAATTCCACATGAGTCATTTTTTATATTGTTTTGGGGGTAATTTTGTTTTTTAGAAGCATGAAGTTATAACAGATTAATTACTCAAGTTTTATCTACATCAGAAGATATTATGTGAAAACTTAGAAGAATGCATATTGTGTTCAATAAATAAAAGCCATGCCTATTTTCTACTCTATATTTTGTATTATTAATCCATTGATTTATATTGGACACAGCCTGAATTATATTGTAATGAATCTAGCTAATGATTAATAATTGATGTAATTTATTATTTATATATGAAGCATGTTAGAATGAAGGGTTCGTTTGCATTTGATCTGGTGTTATCTAATCTGATGACATGTCCTGGGACATCAGTCTCCCTGTCAAGTTGTCCTGGACGGTAAACCATATTTTGACATCGTCATGGGAAACACCATGATTGATGTCCTCTATCCTTACCATGGCGTCTTACAAAGGGGTGACAGTTGAGAGATGACGGGGCGAAAAGTTGATCATGCTACGAGAAATTAACAATATGACGACCTGTCAACACTTTTTTAACATTAACAAAATTATATTGAAAAATAACCGCCAGTGCAAAATTAATTATCGGGACTGAAAATTTAAGTAGTAATCATTTTTTTTATAAAATATATTTTGGTTCATAATACGTAAACGATCTGAGGATTACTGTAACTAGAAAATAATTTAATAGCCTGCGTAAATACTGTAGTCATGGGTTCAAATCCCGTGATCGGCTCGATCCAGGCTTACTCTGAATTCCTGGGAAGATGAATACTGAGGCAATAGACAATTAATTAATACACTGTTGTGTAAAAAATAACCAAAATTTGGAAAAATCTTCTCAAAAAGTTGCTTGGAGCGTATATATATATATATATATATATATATATATATATATATATATATATATATATATATATATATATATATATATATATAAATATATATATATATATATATATATATAAATAAATGACAATCTAGTTTTTAATTAATTAAAATTAACTTCATATAAAATGTAAAAAAATAGAGTTTTTTGGGGCTTCTATACTTCTATTCATAATACTAATAATTTTTCTAGGCCCCAAATGTGACTTCTCCATAGTCTACAAAGTTTACAATACGGTTCTGATAATGACATTGTATTTTAAAAATTTTATACTTTAATTAGTAATTTGTATTAACTGTAATCTTAATGAAAGAGGGTAAATCGACAGATTAACTCTTGTTATTTTGTGTAAAGGCTGTTTAATCTGTATACAAAATCAAGCACTCCAGTATGATTGTAGGTAAAACAGAATGCTTGTTTAGCTTTCGGCTGAAAAGGGAGTAAAAGCTTTAGGCACATGTTAAATATGTAATTTATGCAAGTACTACAGCCAATTGAATTGTGCATACATGTTTGTAGAAAACAAGCCCGAAGCATGAATTATTATTCCAAGCTGTATTAATTTTGATGAAGCAATGCACTATGATGTTTTTTTTATCATCATAATTGAAACACGCCCAATGTAGCAAAGCCGAATCTATTTATATTATTTTTGTATTGTGTGTTGGTGAATTTAAAATTGAAATGGTGTAAAACTCAACAGATGCGTGTTAGGGTTGGAATATTGCCCGTAGACACAGTTTGATATGCCCAATGTGAAAGCTTTGATAATATTTCATACCCCCCGAGGTAAATATTATACCACTTCACACATTATACTTTATTAAATAAATAAATAATAATTAAAGATAGTCACTTTTTGACCATTTAATTAATCCGCTGCATTTGAACCGATCTTCAATTTTTTTACTGGGTGTTGTTTTTTTGGTTTTATTTGATTGTTAAAGAAAAAAAAACATCGTATGATTTGATCCGTTATTACGAATTATATTAATAAAATACCGATGGATCTTCTTGATCCAACATTACTCTGATTTCCTGGATTGTAAAGTAAATACTGAGGCGATTATTATCGATTTATCGGTGACCTGTGTTACTACTAATAGTTAATATGACCGATAGACAATGAATAAAATAAAATAATTGTATATAAATATCTCTGAAAGTCACATTCCATTATATATTTTTAATGTTATTATATCGTCATATATTAAAAATGCCTTTATGAGAGTAATAGATATACAAATTAATATAAAAAACGATTGTTTTGAATAGTTGAAGGGT
Source organism: Agraylea sexmaculata (assembly GCA_022606485.1). Taxonomy (NCBI): domain Eukaryota; kingdom Metazoa; phylum Arthropoda; class Insecta; order Trichoptera; family Hydroptilidae; genus Agraylea; species Agraylea sexmaculata. Next base: position 39,993 of record JAGTTH010001376.1, on the reverse strand, counting down.
GGAATTTAATTGAAAAAAAAAGTAGATAAATAGATTTGATCGGTTATTACGACTGGGATATCGGGAATAATATTAATAAAATTCCGATCGATCGTCTTGATCCAGGTTAACTCTGATTTCCTGTATTGTAAGGTAAATACTGATTATTAAGTAGGTGACCTGTGTAACTAGTAATAGTTAAGATTTCCGACAGACAATTAACACGTTGTTGTGTCTAAAAACCCCTCTCATAAAATCTCCATTAGTTCTCTGGTATTACAGAAAATTGTCTTTCTTTATTAAAAAAATAAAAATTAACCAGCGCAATACTAATATTAATGTAGGCATTGGTTCAAATCCCATTTGAATAATAAAAAAAATATATATTATATATATTCGATCGACTTTTGATTGCAACTTGGAGATCGGGAATAATATTATATAAATATAAAATCCAGATCAATCGTCTGGCTTCTGGTTTACTCTGATAACCTAGATTTTAGGGCTATTATTAAATCGGTTACCTGTGTAACTATAAATGTAACAATCTTATAAATAAATTATTAAATGGCCTCGGTATGTGAATGCATTTTTTCTAAATATGATTGAGTGAAGCATACACAACCTTTATCGAGACCTTTTTATAGTAATAAAATAAAAGTAAAACATTTCAATTTTAATTAGGCTGATGAATATAATAATAATCGTATAGTAGATTTACTACGTGTATCATTGTAATGTAGTTAAACAGTGGAGAGAAGTGCAGGGGTGGCGCATGATGTATGGCGACACCAGTTTCGTATTTCACAATGACAAATGTTCCTATCCACTGTCCGACTCTCTCCCTCTCTATCCCATCCTATCCCATCCCATCCCTGATATTCTCCATCGACAGCTCGATCAATTACCTTCCACATCATACCGTGATTTATCTATCACATTAAAATTCATCCGTGCCATTTCACCACGACTCGCTTCATCTATCACATACAACTTTTATACTAATAGCTCTATTCTTATCGACAAACTTTACATATGGAGTTAGAATATTCAATAGTTTATTTTAAAAATGTTACTGAGATGTCGATATTTCGTTAGTATATTTTTTAAAAAATAACAGTCGGCCAGATTTATTTTATATAAAAAAAAAACTATTTATATTGCCATTATAAAAGAAGGACGTCCTATTGTATAATATTTTTTGTTCGTTGTTTAATTATGAAGATTTATTTGTTAATTTATTTTCATATAAATTTAAATGCGACAGTTAAAAGAGACGAATACAGAAAGAGCTTATTAATTTTCATCCTTCTATGCTATTTACGAAAAAAACTATTTAAAAGTATGAATTCTACAAAAATGAAAAAACCTATAAAAAAAATTAAAAACCATAAAAAAAATTCAACAGTGAGTTCACTATAGGAAAATTTTTAATTGTAACGTTTTCTTTCCGTAATTCATAAGATCCTTTTTACATGAGATTATTATTTATAAATTTTCAAAAAATTGGCACCATGAAGAAAAAAACCTTTTTGTATCTTCTAACTAAAATCACAAAATGTTTCTGTTCATTACTTGTGTCACATGTAGGACTCATAAATCATTGCATTTTTTATTAATTTTAAGAAAAAAGTGTGCAAACCTTGTTATATATAAGTATGTACAGTAAGCTTCAGAACCTAACCTTTGTATCTTAAAATAATTTTATAGTCTTGCTTCCATTACAAAGGTTAATGATGCATTAAATCATCAGACAAAATAATCTTAAATGGTCGATGTTATCAGCATTATAGTTTATTGCATTGTGAGCCTTTTTATCTTTAAGTGTGTAATTAATTACACGTAATAAATATATTACCTGACTTATTAAACCGCAGACGATTCGTTTAACGACAGTTCAATGTGCAAGTCTCACTTTCGCGCCATTTAAAAGTGTCATAAATTAGGCTTAGAAGAATTATTCACGAAATATCTGCGTGATTTGCGATAAAAATATTATATGACTCATGAATTATATCCGTCTTGCTGGTGGTATGTAATTCGTTTCTTACGATGATATCACCAATCAAATACGATTACGGTTACTTAATTCAACACTGCCCGTGTAAAAAGTTTCAGGGGGAATACTTATTAAAAAACAAACATTTTCAACAAAAATGTTGACGAGTCTATTGAATGTTGTGAATGTAAAAAGTGGCAAGTTTGCTAGTATAGAGTGTCTGGTTTAGAAGCAACCTGTTAAAGAAGACGGGAAGATGAGGAAGTGGACCTTCAGGGTTGACTTGGCGTATTTTTCAGATGATTTATGGGTTAGCCTTGCAAGGGGCATCCATCATAATCGCCCCCAAACCCTCATGCAGCCGCCAACTTTCCCTTCCTTCCTGAAGAAGGAGCCTTCTCTGGTAATTGACAAGGAAAACATCAACTACGGAAAATTAATTACCATCACACCACTCGACAGTCTCGAAAACAAACTGCGAATTAATAAAAATATTAATCTTCAGACATTATTTATAAAAAAAATTGTCTCACTTAGGCAGTATAGGATAAAAATCCCAGTAGGCACACTTATAGCAATATCATACCGATTGTGTTAAAATATGTATTTTTAAACTGAAAAATGAGACCATTTAATCAAGAATGCAATCTTTTTATTGATGGAAATCTATATCTCCAAAAATATATACAACATGTTTTCATTTGAAACTAAAAGATTTTTTCGCCATTATGTAATGCTAGTGCGATTTAAAAACAAAATACTAAAACGGGCCTAAGCATTTTTTAAATAAAAAAATAATTTATTATGTCAGCTCGAGGTTTTATTAATGTCATCAGAGACTAATAAAAACATCTGTGATGTCATCGCATTAGTTCAAGTACAATTTCAAGTTCTCGGTCAAGTTCAAATTCGCATTATGAACATTGCAGGTAAATTTGTTTACCTGTAATGTTCATAATGCATTTTGGTTGAAATTACGCTGTACCGTACTTTGTTTAAATATTCAAATCAGGCGGTCAATCGCCTAATAAGTAAATACTCAAAATTTTAAAATAAAAATTGAAAAGTACAACTAGCCGACTTGGACCATTAATGAAGGTGTGGTTGTGTTACATTTAATGTGCCATTCATTTAATTATTTGAGTATCAATCAAAGACATGTTGTATATAGGATGGACTTGAATTAACTGAGAATATTTTTGGGAGTGGTAGGTTATCGCAAATGTTAGCGAAATTTTTTTTTACATATTTTTTAATCAGTCACTACTGAGTACTTCACAGAAAGAGCTGATAACAAGATGGTGGCCCAAGCTCGATTCCAAAAGCACTATTAATATTATATTTTATTTAATATTATAAAGTCCACCCTTAAAATATTCCGAACAACAAAAATATATTTTTTGAAAGGCCTTAAATTAGACAAATATTCAAATATTAATTAATCATGAAAAAGGCTTTTACATGGATTGTAAAATTAATATAATATTAGGGTGATCATATTTTTTTCAAGAAAATAAGGGAACAAGGTTAAACATATATTTAGATTCATTTAGAGTGATGTCAATGCCCGCTAATTCCTCCTTTAGATCTGATAATTGTTATTATATCCCATTGATTAGGCGATGTTTTTTTATGTATTAAATTGATTTTTTTTTAAATATTTTATTAAATTATGGATAGACTTGATGAAAGTGAATCGATTTTAACAATTATTTTAATAAGTTTGTATCGAATTATTGCACACATTATTATAAAGCATATGGAGTTATTAGGACAGTTTATTCATATATGTATTTTTATTGATAGTTTGGGTTAGGTTACATATATTTTATTAAGTCGAATTTTTATTACAACATATCTTTTAAAAATGAAGTTGTTGGTAATACAGTTTACTCGATTATTATTGCCAGCTGAATTATAACACGTCTACCTTATAAAATATATGATTTATAATATGCACATTATATTCCTAAGTGATCCATCATATTTTCAAATCATCAACCATGCTATCATTTCAATATGTTTACATAAAATACGACTACTATCAAGAAAATGTGAAATTATGATATATTGCGGCTTAGGCTTATCAGCAAGTTTTTAGGTGTGGATTTAATATTGATAAAATGGTTGATCCTCGGATTTGACACTCCATAAACACGCTATGGGTTTAAATATTAGCAAATTTATTATGATACTATTTAAAGATGACGAGGGGGTCATTGTGTATAAAGTCACGTAGATGTAAAAATTCTGTGTAAATGATAAACAAGTCGAATTCGATTGTGATTCGAAGATAACGGCAATAAAGTGTCGCATGTTGACGTGATTCTTATCAATATTAAATTATTTGATCGATGAGCAACTCGATAACATATTTTATTTGATATTATGATAGACACTGATTATATTATTATAAAAGTGATCAGATCATCTTGCTATATTTTTGGAATAATAAATTATTAAGCATACAAGTAAAGAGTATCAATTTGATTTTTTAGTTTATTAGTCCGATATTTAAGCAGTTTAACATTATGAGCTAAATTAAGAAAATATATTGAGGAAAATAGAGATTATATTTATTCAAAGTACAACAGGTTAGTAACACAAAAACGTGTCTTCAAATTGATAACAATAAATATTTTTCAACTTCAAATATTTGTTCTGCCATTGTAATAATTAATTATAATATTTTGGTTCAAAAACATAGGTTTGACTTTCATTAAATTTTAATACATTTGAATTTTCAACATGCCATATTAGTTTTTAAAATATTTTCTATGCCATCGATAAAATCTAAAACAAGCCCGTCGATATGTTTTCATATAATGTTTTTATAAATAAACATCTAACATCATTTTTGTTTTAGATATTTTTATTATTATTGTTTTTGTCTTATCTATAAAAAAGCTCTTCTGAGCGTTTATATGGAAATAAATAAATAAATAAACATAGATGCGTTTTTTGCTATAGAAAATAAAAATGATAACCAACAAAACTGTATGTACATATATAAAAATATGTTTAATTTCCATAAAAACATTATTTACTCCCTTTAATTATTTTAATTAGACCATATTTGCCCTTTCTTGCGTAAATATTGGGATATTCTGCATATTTTTTTGAATGACATGTCAAATCTGATATGAAAAATAATATATTCAAACAGTCGGCGATAGTCGATAATATTTTAATCTAATTGTTGATAAACATCGGATATTATAATAATTTAAAAATGGGAAATAACAGGTGCGTTTTTATTTTCTCGGAAATCACGCTTTTATCTGGAATATTCGCGTCATATTAAAAGATAACACAACCCATTTAACGGTCTTTATAGAATAATTTAAGTAAGAATGAACAATGGCACATTAGTGATATTCAAATTGGGATATATTGGAGCAATTGGTTCGGAATGTGATCGCTTTATTCGAAATCCACCACGAGGAATGAATTATTGGGGATTGAAACCCCACAGTAAGTAATCAAGGCGATCATCCTATTGGAAAAATGCACCTCGTCAACTGTATAACCATTCAAAGGGGTAAATATATATTTGAATATTTATATTTGTGCGTTTAAGTTCTTAATTCGAGGTTTGCAAACAAACAGGGCCTTTGTCTGACGACAAATTATCGAGACTCAACGGGGCGCGAAGGGTTCATTCGACTTGAAAATATCTCAGTATTGTATTTGCATAAACAATCATAAAAATAAACCATAATATCAGAGTTCATTCAACTATAAATAATAAAAAAATGTGCTTTATAATTTGGACAGTTTAACAACAAATTAAACTAACCACACATATTTCTTTACTATTAAATTATTACTTTGAAGTAAAAATATTTCAATACAATTTTATTTCAATGGGTCAGTGACACAAAAACATATCTACAAACTGACAGTTTTCAAAGAGAGTAAAAATAAATATTTTATTATAATTTGACTATGACATTATTATAAGTTTTCACACTTTTTTATATGTAAATAAGCATCTGATATATATACAACCTGAGTTACAATTAATTGAGATCATTAAAAGTAAAACGGATTTTTGTAGAAACGTTTATGTGTTAATAACCCATTGATTTACTTGATTTATAATTTTTTAATCAAATCTTGAATTTTATAATCAAATCCTTTTGTGTTGAAATAAATTGTTTAAGAATTATTATGATTTTTTTTAAATAAATAAGGTGGACGTGAAATAGTAGGACTTATTTGGAATAAATGAAGTGAAAAAATATATAATTTTGTTTATTATTAATTATTAGTGCTTTTGTACTCAAGTTTGGGCCAACATCTTGATATCAGCTGTTTCTGTTGAATACGTAATTAATATTTTTTAATTGTCAGTTAATTTAAGTCTACTATGTATATCGAAGCTCACATATAAAAATATTTTAAACTTTTATTGGTTCGTAAATTACGATTATTCAAGTGGACTATTTGTTTCTTATATTTGTAGAAGAATTGCCGAATATCATTCACAGGCGCAGAGGCATATTTCATATATGAGTATTAAATATAACTTCAAAAATTGTTTATAATTTCTCTTTACATTAAATCATGTTATATCGAATCCCCGTTTTAGTTCTTGATTAGTATTTTGTAAATATGCGATTACCTGAGAGCAAAATCCCGAAGTGAGAATTGAATAGATTTACGCGTCTCAAGCAAATCAAAAGCGGGACAAATAAACAATAATGCCCTTTTGTATTTGAACAATATAATTTAAAAGCCTAAGCCGTGAATGAATGCAAATGCCTTTATAAAAATTAAATTTATTAAAGCTCTCTCCCTTGCTCCATGCATATCTAATTCATGAACAAAACTACTAAATACCGGTTATCATCTTCAACAGTATCACCCAAAATCTTAATATTAGTCGTATTTGTGCACCGCAACAATGTATGTAAAACATGTTGATTTAAAATTTTAAGCAGCTTGAATATTTTACAATGGTCTTTGATGTTTATTTTCATGGTTCATTTAATCACTCTATCGTTACATTGGCAGACGTATGGCTTTATTGTCATGGCTTTCATGCTGGATTTTAGAACCAGATATATTATTACCCTACAAGCTGTTTCAAATATTTACTAGTAGTGCCTAGAGATTTATTGAAAAAAACTCTTGTTAACTGCTTTATTTTTTCACGTATTTTTGGGACCTAAGAGTTGTGTTTTGTTAAAATAATAAAAAAATACTTGTGTGATAATTCCATGATTGCCAAAAGACTTTTGATTTGACTAGTCACCTAAAATCTATTGATTTTTTTATTGAATTAAATCACAATCCAAATAATTATGATTTGATATATTAAATTAGAAATTAAAACTCATATTTAAAACAAATAATAATAAAAATAAAATCAATCTGCATTGGCAGATTGATTTTATTGACTAAAAAAAAGTCATCAAGTATTGACTTGATGGACTTTTGACTCATCTTTTAGTGGCAACTATATATTTTTTAATTTATTTATATGATGATAATGCAGCACTTGTCAGTTGAACCTGAAAAAAGAAATATGATTATTCAAAAAAATATGAAATATGGTACAATGTGCAAGATATTATTTTAATTTCAATAGAAACATGTGCACTCTCTCCGTATACATAGGGACATTTTTTTAGCTATTAATAATAGGCCGCCATCATTCCAAATTAAAAGTGGTTGAAGTATCAAAAGTATGTGATTACTATTATAATTGTTTTTAAATAGTGTAAACATTTTTTTTGTATTTTTTCAGAATACTCTACTATTCCTTTAAGTATTCTATTGTATAATTATTCGTGTAATTCCACACTGTATTCAATAATTTTATTTACTACCACGTATCCCACAAAAAAATCTGTAATGTGTAATTCTGAATATTATTACTACATTGAATTATAAAATATTTTTTATTGAAATGCCATAAAGTAAAGTAACTTAAGCGGTTAAAAATATACTTACATATTGAGTTATTCTGAACAGGGTGTAGGTATAAATAAATGTAATAAGATTGAAAAGGTGGTGTTTGTTGTATGGAAAAGAGGGGTCCGCCAGGTCTTACACACATAAATTAGTCGGCAAGGTTGACAATACCTGCGATTTATAATGCGGCGGTACAATAAGTCGTAATTTCGCCAAAAATGCTTATTTATGTTCACTCATAAATAAAGTGGTGAACCTCCCCCTGTTAATGTCCATAGGGGGGAGCGACGCCTAACAAACAAAAACTCTACAACAATATTATTATATCAGAATATCTTTATAAGTAACACTATTTTTATTAGTAACCAATTAGAACATAAAGAAAAAAAATATGGAATTTAATAATTTAAGGTTGTGGAAGAAAGACCTACCCTTAAATTATTCCATAGTATATATTATTTTAAATAATTTTGGGTAGGGGTTGACATTGTATTTAAATTTAATGAACATTTATTATCAACTGAGTCATAAATGTACATTTATTAAATCATATTTTTTGAGGCTTCAAAAAATATCAATTTTTTTATATACATGTTATGTAGCTTGGAATTAAAATCATGGAGAATATTATAAAAAAAACCTAATTTGGGTTTCGTGTTAGCTATAGCCATTTTTATTTGTGGATTAATTTTAAATGACAGTAGCTTATTATTATTTTGAGTAGGTGACCCAAGCTGAAAAAAATATATAGGATTGTTTTATTTATATACGTGCTGAGGGTTTTTTTTTGTGAAGTTTGTTACATATTTTAATATTTTAGACATAACGAAGTGTTAATTAATTGTCTGTCGGTGATTTTAACTATTACTAATTACACAGGTCACCTATTTAATAATCAGTATTTACCTCACAATCCAGAAAATCAGATTAAACCTGGATCAAAACGATAGATCGTGATCTCCCAGTCGTAATAACCGATCAAATCATTTTTTTTAACTCGAATGGGATTTGAACCCATGACCACAGTATATTTATCCACGCGCCTTATCCCTTGAGGTATTTAAAAAAAACTTACTTACTCAATTATTGAAAACCTACCCTTAATAAAAAAAAAGGTTGCATTTATTTGTAATTAAAAGGCTCTGATTTCAGTAAAATATATTAAATGGACGAAATGTTCAAATTTATTCAACGTTTACTTTTATACTGAATGTGATAATTTATTCACATTTTTGGGTAAAATTCAAATTGTTTTGATTGAGATTCGATACTTGTATGACGGCGCGTCACGTTTGTGATTCGTTTTACGAGTTGATTTCTCACAATGGCATCGAAACAATCGTGGCTCGTTAAAACAGTAGAACATAAAGGCATTTTATTAGGTATTTCTGGGCAACGATAAAAGTCAGCTTTATGCTCGACTATAATTGACTCGATAAAGACATCTCGTATTGTTTTAGAAAGCTTCAATTAGCACACACTCATTTCACTGATTAACTTCACTAATCCGTTTGTTAACGACTCTTTATTCCAACACAAAGCCTCCAGGATCGACTAAATACCATCATATTTCTATGCATACTGTTTATTAAAATAATTAAGAGTTATCTGAACCGTATCAGATATATTATCTAACAAATGAAAAAAATAAAAAAAACAGATTGTAGGATAGAAGCCGAAGAGCGATGATGATGATAAATTAATGAATTGTTTTCTTAATAATATTATAAAAATATTTAGTCCTTGATTATGACAAGCCAAGACTTGTCAAAAGGCCTTCAACTCATTATTAATTCAAAATAAGTGCAATTTTTATTTTTAAATAAAATCCATCCATTAGATGATGCTAATTGATCAATAATTTTTGTTGGTTTTCTTTTCTCTTAAAACATATATTGACTGCTTGTATTTTGCATTTTTTATTATTTATTTTTGAACTTCTCCTACTGTACGTGACTTTGAATGTGTTTTATTTTAATTATGTCTTTTTTCTATGTAAAAAAGTCTTGTTGTATTGATTTAATAAATAAGAGATTAATATGCAATAATAAAGATATTATTATAAAAATAATTTACAGTAAGCTTGTGTTATAAATTTTATCGTGCGACTGAATGAAAACTTATAAGTAGTTAATAAATTATGTAGATTATTTTGATTTTCATTTAAATAATGTAGAGCATGGTAATGAAAATAGCAGTGGGAAAATATAACAAAAAAGTTTGGATGGAAGATTAATTAAAATTATCTATTATTTCGATGAACATAAATAACAATCCGTTAATAGGGTTTATTTTTAAATATAATTGTCAAGAGTTAATGTTGTTTGATATTTTGCTGATATGCAATCATATATATATATATATATATATAAGAGAGTATATATATATATATATATATATATATATATATATATATATATATATATATATATATATATATATATATTTTTTTTTTATATATATTATAAAATTGGTTCTCTCATACCAAATTCGAATTATAATATAACAAAGCACTCTTTTACCACGCACTTTATTGAAAAGATCAATGAGCATGCTACTAAAATCAAATGAAGTAATCTTTGATCTAGATTTTAGACTGTAAGATTGAGATATTCAGAAGATCCATATTAATTTACCCAATTTAACACATTGATTCAATGCTGATTGCAATAGTTAGTTAGGAATACTTAACGAGTGTCATAAAAGGTGGCAATGGTTCAATATGTACCTACGTAAATTTAATTGTTCGCGAGTGATTCGCCACGATAATTTATCGGGTATAAGTCGTATTTGACAAAAGTTAATGAAGCATAAAGTGCCATAAATAACGACTGGTTGAAAGGGGATCCATTGTTAGTTATTGTACTCGCCACTGACACATGTCTCTTATTCTTAATCGACCGGTTCTATTATATTATATCAAAATATCGTGTTCTCCTTTTGTGGATACCTAATTTACCGAAATTCTCTTTTGACAGCTGCTACCCAAAATTCGCCGATAACTCCATACTCTCTGATGTAAAATCACTTAATTGAATATTGAAAATAATCAATCAGGTACACTGATAATCCCGGTTTGAATGTGTGTAACAAAAAATACATAATAATGATGCATGTACAGATTGATGATTAGATTTTCAAGACTCGATTGCTGAGCTCTGATTTCGCTAGAAATAAATTGTATAAAAAATACAGAATAAGCAGTGCCTTTGTCAATAAATCTAAATATTCTCGGGAATGTATCCAGGAAGTATTTGAATGGAAGGAGGTAATATTTCAGGCTGTAGGCGGTCACCATTTATTCTAACAAAGCGATACAAGCTTTTTATAATGGAGGGTGTGTCACACTTTATAGTATTATTGATTTTATTGTATGGAAAAACGACACATTTACAAAATGTAGTTGAAAGCTAAATAATCTGGAAGAGCGAATTGTTCCATATTGCCAGTTTAATTAATACGTAGGCTACTGAACCTTTTTAAAAAAAAAAAATTCTATTGAAGTGGTAAGTATAATGAAGTAGTCGTCATAAGCATAATAATAATTATTATATATTTTTAGTAGTTTTAAAAGTGGTTTTTTTGTATTTTTTTCCCATAAATTATGTGATGATATAATAATTATTTTAATTACCAATTGATTATACTCCGTATTAAAATATGTAAGAAACTTTAATTTATAAACAAATTATTGTAACATCCAATCAAATTGTATCAAAAAATTATATTATTTAAATAAATTGTATAAAAGAGCATGATACTTACAAGTAATAACATATTATGATATAATTTTTATAGTGCAAATATTCTATTTTTTGACCCATACCGTTTAAAGCCTTTTTAACATTGTTTGATAAAAAAGGCGAGTCTAAGGTGAAAAATCAAAATATTTAAAAAACATAGAATTAAAATAAAAATAGATGTCAGTTTTTAAGCAATAAAAATACAGAAATAAACCAAGTGATTGTATTAGTAATTAAATGTAAAAAATAAGGTAACTACTGGTGGTAAGGCTTATTTTTTTATAAATAAATATTAAATAAAGGTCAATTTAAATACGATTCAGAGCATCTTCATAATAATTGAATTTAAATATATTCCTATCGTTACCGAATAAAAAGGCAATCGAGGTTAGAGGGTGGGGGGTAGTGATATATAATAATATATAACAAATAACAAAGCACCCCCTCTGTTAGGGGTCTCTCTCTCAGTGCCAGCATATTATTTATTTTGCCCCATAAATCACATTTTATTGCACATATTTTGTCGTGTTATAATAAGTAATGTACTCTGACAATGGGGCAATTTCGCGTGTAATGCCGTGAAGTATTAAACCGCGCACATAGCCGTGTTATTTATCACTTATTATTCCATTATTTCTTATCTGTATTAAAAATAATCCAGCAGATGTTGATTCGTTGGATATTGAACTCAAGTGTTTGTTTGTTTGTTAGAATACTATTTTTTAAATAATATTTTATTATATCCAATCTATCTTATATTTATGTATATTAAGCAACACAATTTTATAAATTATTCACTTATTTTATTTTGACTTATAAATATATAAAATCTTAAGTACGCAAATAATAATAAAATATCGAATTATTTTTCTCTAATCTATATAATTCTTTCATTATAAGGGTTGAACATAAATACTATTATTTCACATTCTTGAAGGTGTCTTTTTAACATAACCAAGATATATGTAGGTACAATTGATGTATTTAAATTTTTTTAATACAGGAATATTTATTTTTTCGGGATTATACTACTAAAAATAATTTATTGCTATAGATTTCTTGATAGAAAAATTACTTGGCTTAACATCTTGGGAAATTGTCTCTGAAGATGGATGTCTAGTTCAGGGTTTGGCAAACTTATTTTTTGGAAAGGATTATTAATGATATTTTTATACAATTTCATTATTAATTATATTGTTTTGATACAATATGAATAGATGTTACAATATTAGGTTTATAGACTAAGCCTCTTACTTAATTTAATACGAAGTCCAATTAATCAATTGGTAATTCAAATAAATAATACATCATAACTTACTATGGCAAAAAAATATAAACAAATACTTCTTCCTCATCCAATTACCTCTTGTATTCTCATATAAATAGACTACAACGAATTTGCGCATCTGGGTGATCTCTTTTCCACCAATTCTGCCACCTACAAAGCTTGTTTGGGAGCGACCTTATATTATAGTAACATATAAATGATTGCTTCCTACTCCTTACTATATTTTAACCTTATTTAATTTTATACACACTTTATACGTAAATTTTTATATAATGCCAAAATTTATTTTATAAATATATAATACTATTTGTCTTGTTTGCAAAAAAGCTCTTATGAGCATTGATATGCAAATAAATAAATAAATTTACAAGGGATATTTTAAGCCAATATGTTAATATAAATATCACGTTGTATTTGCAAAATGCATAACTATTCGAAAACGAAATATATTTTCAGTGTTGTTTTGGTGCGACTTTGACATTTATATTGGCTCAAAAAGTGAAGAATCATTTTCATCTGGGTTTAGAAAACTGCCTGAGATGTGGAAAACTATTGTAGATGGATAATATATTCTTGATTAAACGTGTATTTAATTTTATTTATTATATATTATCATATATATATATATATATACATATATATATACATATATATATATATATATATATATATATATATATATATATATATACTTCTGGGGCGATCTAATATTTGTTGGTACTGTTGAGATAAAAAGTTTTTTTATATAATAATTAATATTCAACACCTGAAGTGTAGTTTGCCGGATTCAGACAGCTTGATTTTGTCATTTAAGTAGACCGTGCAATATTATATTTTTTTAAATTGATTTAATTAAAAATATTTGAGAATGTGTGGGGTGTGTTTGTGTAAAGTTTGGTGCTTTGTGGCACAGTGGTAGATTTACGGGAATTTTTCCGCGTGTTGTCGTCGCCATTTTGATTATATACGCTCTGTTCTAGGGGAACTTGAATTATGACAAGCCGTTTGATTCCGTGTTATTTATGTTCAAATGGGGACTTTAGCACGACACTTTTTCAACAATAAACTAAAAGGGACACACCGACAAATGTTTACTTTGTCAAATTTAAATATCAAACGAGCCGTGTTCAAAGTGATTCGACACGGATGTATAATATTCAATATTTGTGCGTAGAACAAAGGCAAGTGTTGGGCAATATTTAGTTGGACTTTTGGCTTTTGGCACCCTCATTGCTGGATAAAAATAAAATGTATGCAGTGACACATTTACGACTCTATTCGCATATAAATCCGGCTATATGATGTAATAATGTCAAAGAAGGCATCGTTATTATACCATGTGTAATTTACATACATTACAACTTGCCAGCCGAACGCGGCTCCTGAAAAATATCACCCTGAAAATAACCCACTTCATTATCACCACCACGAATAACACATTTATATTCTGTATATTAGAAATTAATTCACGCATATATCTTTTATATTTACACCATTTTATATAGTCTCATATAATTTTTTATCTGAATGAAAAGTAGATATCGCATTGCATATAAATAATTCGTGTCAATTTCGTGTAAGCCCGTGTATTGTTGCACTCTTCTCTCCTATTCAATAAAGGCATAAGTGTGTCTCCCTCACTAAACACATTTCTGGTGACCACTGAGAGTGGTTGTGACAATATTTTGGCGATTAAAATTCAATAATATTTTAAACATGTTAAAGAAGTAGTCTTTGGTAAAAAGTGAGCCTAGAGTTATTTGAGTGTATGTTTGAGTCCATATGACATGTAGTAACAATGCATTTACCCATTTTACTGTGAAATATAACTTAAGATATTTACAGTATAATGTTTGCCAGGTAACTGATGTTTTTGGCCACTTGATGTACTTGAACTAACCACGCATTTAGCCACTCATATATTAGCTAAAACAACTTTTATTCAGAATTAATTAGGATTGAAATTGCCTTATTTTAAGGTTAGCAAAACTGTAAAATTATTTAATTCATTTTTTTTTCTTATATTCTTGGGATAATTAAAAGTCCACCTAGTTAAATAATAATATTTGTAGATGGTTTGTTCTCTAATATCTTAGAAGTGTGTTTATTTGAATTTAACAAATTTTATTCACTATTACACTACACAATATAGAAAATAAAAGGAAAGCCTGTATTAAGCATAGGTATTTTTTTATTTATATAGTCGATAGATTTTTTTTTAATTCAATGGGTATTCGTACCTTATAGTGTTTATAGCCACCGATCGTAAGCATTTTATATCATGAATTAAACACTGGCAATTTATTAAAGAATTTCATTAATTTATGATTTTTTTGTGAGGGTAGTGGAGTGTGAAAGAAGGCTGGTTCTCGATTTGATTTAGTATGGGGCTTCTACTAAATGGCCGGAGACAATAGGGCGAGGGGCAAATACCACCATTTTTGTACAGAGCCATTCAATTGCCAATAATAGAGAATTATTAGCTCAGATAACACACACATTCTATTCCAGATAGGGATGCATTTCACATTTATTGTTTTGCACATTTTTGGTAAGGATTCACCCTCGACCACCGCAGTTCAACACAAATGTTTCCGACGCTTTTATGCTCAAAAGATAAAACGGGAATGCGACTCTAATGGCTATTTTACCAAAAACACGATACTCTTATCCCCCGAAATAAACTCGTACACTTTATTAAAATTATTCAAGATATTATACTAAAAATCTGTATTTCTTAATTTGCTAAAATACATTTTAAGCTTTTGATAATTCACGAACAGCCTTAATTGATCCCATTACATATTTTATTTTAAACTAGATCTTCAAATCCATTTGATTAATTATTTGAAAAAAATAATGCAATATAAGCTTAAATTAAATCAAGGAACATTGTCATAAAGTAAGGTTAAAAATTGTGGGTCACATTTCCGTAAAATGATTTCGTTTAAATGAACTCAAAATTCTCTATGGATAAGCTTTTGAATATGAAGTGTTGTTTGGTATAAAATGCTAATATTTTTTTCTATTTAAACTTATATCAGTGTGACGTCAATATGCCTCTAATAACCGGGTTTAATTGAATAGTTTAGTGGAATAAGGGCGGATAATGCAATACGCCCCTTAACATTTAAGATATCCTGTTATGGCCATTTTACCAAAAATAAGTCTAAAATAAAAGTCATGTGTAATGTTTTATTCGATTATCTCGAAACTGAAAATTTTTGTATACGCCCTTATTCCACCTAGCCCCTTAATTAAACTGTTTTAGAGGAACTTGCTGGAGCATTTAAATCACACCAATATAAATTTTAATAATAAAAAATATCAACACTTTATACCAAACAACATTGATATATATCTAATCCACGAATCCATGGAGAATTTTGAGATTAATTCTTTTAAAAAATGCATTATATTAATTGTTATTAATTAATCAACTTTATACTTATAATAAATAGTAAGTGAAATAAATATAGAGCGGGTAAACAATACAATAAATTACAATTATATACAAATGTTATCATCTTGATTCAGCTTTGCTCTGATTATAATACAATTCAACTTCAAATATAACATTGTATAATTATCCCCATTCAAGATGATAATGTAATTATTCAGAATGTCATCCCCCAAGAATGAAATACCTTAGTTCAATACGGTTTATGAATAGATATGGCGTTTGTCGGGTGAGAAGTTGCGGATTTGCCCATGAATTATTTATAAAGAGTATCATCTGGTGGTGGCGACTGTTATGATCTATGGCTGACAATAATTTTTCATTATCCACGATTCATTAACATTTAGGTGCTGTCATTATTTCACCATCCCCTTCTTGTTCTGTCCTCTATTGTCTGTGGGGGTTGTTTGCTTTGACACGTAACGCCTAGGGACATTTTACTGCAGGGTTCACAATTGTTATTGCAGCGCTTTTAAAAAAATATAATATATTATATATTTTTTTTTGGTAATTTTAATAAGTGAAAATAATATTTATTATTCAATTATATATTTTGTAACGTATATGTTCGACACATGATTGTATTTTTTCATTTGTTTTACCTGTCGATTACCTATTTAAATATTACAGTTACATAAGTTACCGATAGGGCGGCTCTATCTAAAATAATAATCGTCTACAATCAAGGAAATCAGAGTAAACCTGCACTGGGACAATCTCTCGGGATTTGATTTCTTTATTTATTTATTTACCCCCCGAGGAGCTTTTTTGAGAGGGTTTTTTTAGACACAACAACGTGTTAATTAATTTTCTGTCGGTGTTCTTAACTATTACTAGTTACACAGGTCACCGACTTAACAATCAGTATTTTACTTACAATCCAGGACATCAAAGTAAACCTGGGTCAAGACAATCGATCGCGATTTTATTAATATTATTCCCGATATCCCAGTCGTATTTAATTTTTAGCCACTCGTCTTATACACTAAGCTATTAAGCTGATTATTAATATTTTTAACGACTTTTGGAAATATATATACAAATAAAAACACATTTATTTGATAGTTTAAATGTAAAGGGAGTATATCGATATATATTGTATGTTGAGGGTGCACTTATTGCATTTTTTATTTATTTCCTGCAATCAACTATCAAATAAAACTGCTTGGGGACTTGAACTACAACCTTCACGATCCAAGACCAACTAATGTTCTCTTATTTATCTACACAGCTATTTATTACCACAGTAGGCTTGGGTAATGTTAAAATCGATAGTAGAGTCGTTATTGAAATGGATGGAGTGTTGATTGATGTATTTTTACAATGAAACTTGTCACTGTTTTACATATTAAAATTAATGGCGCCCAATTGGCCGTCTGTTAATATTGTTATAATTTATTTGACAATATGAAAGGGGGTGGATTCGAGTGTGACAGCCTTTCATATGAATATTATAGTTAGATAAAGGGACTTTATAATAAACCAGTTCTATTATGACAGATGTTAATCGGACATACTTGTAATGCTGCCCCATCAAAAATTACCATCTATTGTCGCTGAGTTTTATTTTTACAATTTATTGATTTGGTTGTTGAATATTCAATATACAAAAACCACAAAGCACTAAATCTAGTCCCTTTAACTCACCACAATTCATCATAAATTATCGACCATTCAAGTTAAATTTAAGAGGAATTGGCATGCATTTAAAATAAAATCGAAGTCAGTTATTATAATGATTTTTTAAATTATCATTTGTCGTTATCTTTGTTTTTATTACATTCTTAAATTAATGCCCTAAAAGGCGTAAATATAATAAATATGAAATATCTAAAAAATAATTAGATGCTTTGTAAACTATTTAATAAAATTTTTGGTACAAAAATATATATTTTTTAAATTATTGATCATATTGAATACTGGATGGAAATCCATAATTATTTAAAGAAATAAGTGTAATTTCCACTATATTTAATGATTTCACTATTTTACACACTTACACTACAAACTTATTTTTTTTAAATAAATATATTTTTTCCCAAAAGTACACAATGCTATAGCTTGTATAAAATCTTAAGCTATTGTATTAACATTTATTGCTGATAAAAGAATAAAATTAACATTTAAAGTATAATAATGTATAAAACAATACATTTATACTCGTGTTTAGATATTTATGAGAGTTTTATAACATAATAATAAAACAAGAAATAGATTTAATAATATGAATATTAGGTTAGGTTAGGTTATATTCTATATTTTTTTGTAAATATTATTATTCATTTAATAATTAGCTAACTATCCTGGAGCTTTGGTAAAAGATAAATACGTTATTTGAAAAAAAGAGGTTATTTTAATTTTGTTATGATATACAATTATACCTACAAAATATTTTTTTTAAATATACAATTCCCAAAAGTCCACAATGTTAGTTGGACAATTAAAATCTAAAGCAATTGTATTAATATAATGTGCTGATTAAAGAATAAAATTAAAATTTAAAATACAATAATGTACAAAAAATACATTTTTACTCGTATTTATACATTTATGAGATACAATGATAAAACGAGAAATAGATTTGACAATATGAATATTAAGTTAGGTTAGGTTTTATTCTATACTTTTTTGTTGTAAATATTATTTATTATTCATTTAATAATGAGGTACCTATCCTGAAGCTTTAGTAAAACATAGAGACGTTTATTGAAAAAAAGAGCTAATTTTAGTTTTTCGCAGTACTAGTGCTATTAAATTATTGAAATACCTAAATGATGGCATAAATTTTACAATAGAATTCGCTGGAAGCAATGAAAGTCAAATGTTCTCCGGGGAACGCTCGTTGTATAAAATCAAATATGGAAATGGGTGTTAGGGGTGGAATCCCAGTATATTTGTTTGAGGGAGGAGGTGTGTCTTGGGTTTATTTGAAAATAAATTAATCTGGCGCTGAAAGGGGCTAATGGATGAAATATGTGTTCGGACATCTGGCACCGGCCGATCTTATCATCTGATTTATAGTCTCTCTAATAAAATATTAACCCCCAAACTACCACCACCCCCTCACCCCCCATAATAAGTGTCCGAGCAGTATCAACCGCCCCTACGTTTATACTGAAAACAATATGCCCTCGTGACACAGCGAATTTCACCCATATGAATATTATTGACCACATCATAAATCACGATCACATGTTTTTAAATCAAAATTAATTATTGAGTACGGTGGTAGCTTTATAGAGAAATAAGATAATTACTATTTAACTACATAAATTCATCCACAAAAATACTCTGCTTATGTTGTAAAGAAGAATAAGATCAATAAATATGTGGATTTTATAGTAACTAAATGCAAAGAGAGTAATATAATTAAATCTTATTTAACGTACTTAACAAAATAATCACTTTATCCATTTTTAAAATAGTGATTTACTTAATAATAAGATTGGGAAATTTTACTTAAAACACGGTATTTAAAAAATTCCAATTAAAAATATCTAATAATATATTACATAAAGTAGAGTAAATTAAAAAAAAGAAAAAATCATTGCTATGAAAAAAATCTATATTATCCATGGAGGCCTCATACTCATTGACAATATATAATTTTGTTAAATCAGTAGAATATATTTTTTTTCAATAAAAATGGAATTCCATCAATAAAATGATCTTGATACAGAAAGCCAATTAATATTTTTTTATGAAAAATGCATTAAGAAGATGATAAAATTACAACAAATAATAATTCTAAAATGTCAATTTCATAATTTAATTTAATTAAATAAATAAAATATATTATATTTTTAATAGTGGGTTGGGAATTTTACAGGCTTGTTTTTAAATGAAATTTGCAAACAATGGTGTTTTGTGTATTTTATAGTTTTTTTTTATCTGATTCCTTGTTAAAATTCGCATTATTTTTAAATAAGAAAACATAATAACACTCCTATTGTTCTCATACATTTAATCTATTATTTAGGTAGGTTATTATATAATAATTGCTAAATATATTCCTACTTGTAGTGTAATATGATTTTGTTAAACGATTGAGTCGTAGTAAAAAATGGTTTTGTGTGGTCTTTTAAATGATACTTCATTCAGATTCATACTCAAACACGATTTAAAAAAAATGCAAATCACCAGAGCGAGTGTCCGTATCGAATTTGTTCGAACAAAGTCATTCAAAATATCGTTGTTCGGTTATAAATCAGAGTATTGATAGAAGCGACCGAAAAGAATCTGAAGTCGTGGTTGTGAAATGTGTCACTAATAGTTTTAGTAGCGGCTTGGTTCAAAAGTAAAAACTATGAAGCTTGACCGATCGCTCCACTGGACCTCATCATCATTGACAATGTTCACTTTTTACCTAATTACCTCAATTCTAAACACTGTTTAATATTTATATACACAATATAGTGACATTGCTTGTTGACTGCAGTGTCCGTGATAAATGGTCGGACAGAAGTGCGGATGTGGTGAACCAACGATCATTCATCTTCATTACAAACACTATTCTAACAAATTAATGACTCAGCGATAAGCTTTGGTTGTATTCCAGAATATTTGGAGACATATGCACATTATTATAGCCACGGAGCATTTGGCAAGAAGCGTTGCTCATATTGGCTCAACTGCTTTTCTTTACGACGCGTTGCAACTTGGAAAATTAAAATAATATCACAACAAAACTCTTGTACTAGAGATTAATGGAACATTCTTATGATAATTGTTAAACTTTTCACAATACATAAATTAAAACAGTTGAAAGGGAGACAAAAGTACAAAACGTGGAAATAAATCCTTTGTACAAGAATTATATAAGCTGAACTATATAAGGAACTCACCCAAAATAATTTGACAAAGTATATCATATATTTTATCTTTTTGAGCAACTAAGTCTAGGTGGTGTTAAGACCATAATTAAATGAATAAGGTGCCTGGTTACAAATACTGTGGTCTTGGATTCAAATTCCGCTCGTGTAAAAAAATGGACTATTACGACTATATATAAATATATATGATCCAGGTTTACTCTGATTTCTTGTTTGGTAATTTAGATACTGATTATTAAATCTAAGTTAACTGTGTAACTAGTAAAACTTAAGATCACCGACAGAAAATTAGTTAACACGTTATTGTGTATAAAAAATTGTATTGAAATATCTCTGAATGTCACATTCCATTATATAATTTAACATTTTAAATATTATTTTATCTTCTCTTATTAATAATGCCTCTATTTATGAGAATATAGAGTAAATAAATTTATATAACATGATTGATTTGAATATTTAAATGCATTTTTAAGGGCGCTATTAAATGGAAGTAAAAATCCTCACATCTGTATTTTTTCCCCATACTTTTTATTAGTTAATATTTGGTACGTGTGTAGGTAATGTTATTACAATTATCATGTTATTTAAAAGTAAAAATATTGATTTATTCTGTACACCTACATCTAATTCATAAGATGTTTTGTATTATTCAGACTATGTAAAATTACAATTAAATAAATAAATTGTTATACTAATTATATTTTGATAATGAAATATTACAACTTAGGTTTAAACGAATCTGTTATTCAAAACAAACTATTTATACCTAGATTTAGGAGTTTTGGTTTCTGATCGCCACAATTTATTTATTTCCCATTAAAATACATTTGTATGTCAACATATTTAATAATAGAAATTAGCTCATCCATTGTTATAAAAAATGGTAATAAGCAAGTAGTTGAATATCAAAGAGGTAGTTTTATTGGATATTTATTATATAACAATTTTTAGAGTATAAACATTTCTAATCTTTGTAACAATAGATTTTGAAAATACAATGATTACGGCTTTAATTTTAAATAGACGACGTTTATCATGGATTTTTTAAAAAAGTCTCTAAACCACAGTAACATTTATTTTGTAGGAAGAGATTAGGGTTATTTTAGAAAATCTATATATGTTGTCAAAATAAATGGGATATAGTATTATAAAGTGGGTGGGGTGGTTTTGATTCGGGCAAATCAGTGGGTCGCACGACTCGTCGAGAATGTTTACAACATCCGAATCTGACCCGGGCAAGCAGTTAATTCAATTTAACTGGCTGTGGTGTGGAGAAGGTGGGTGGTTGAAGGGGTGGAGGAAGGCTTTTGGGGTATAAGGACTTAGCAGGGTCGGGGTGCTAATCGCCGTGGTCCACCACCAGGATTTACAAGGATGCCAGGCTTTAATTGATACCCACAGGGACTAAAGCTCATTCCCCTAACATTGTGTCGTCTTAAGTACTACTCCCTTAACCACTGTACAATACACATTAAATACCTTCAAATATTACACCTTCCAATACTAGTACACACTAAATTAATTGCAATTAATAGTGTAGTATAAAATGTTTTTTTCAAAATTTAACTTTGACGTTAGAAAAAAAACATTCACACCACGTAATGTAACTATTTAATGAAATCGACCATTCCCATCAACCAATTTAAAATATGGGCAATTTTTTCCAAAACACTTCACAAAACAAATTTAGCATTTAATAAGAAGTAGGGTGGTTTTAAGCATTTGGTTTTAATATTATTTTCAATCCATAAACTAAACTAAAAATAAATTTGTTTGAAAGTATAAATATAATATGAATAAAATAAGTTTGTTTTAAATGGGTGATAATATTTCATATCATATTTTTACCTTATATTAAAGCGAAATAATTGTATTTCCAAAATCTATTGTTACATTGGTTAAAAATGTATCTACTATAAAAAATAATTAACCTTGATATACCAATCATCACGCAGATTGTGTTGATGTAATCTCATAATAAAATTCTCTGAATATGCATGAATATATATATATATATATATATATATATATATATATATATATATTTATATATATATATATATATATTTATTTATTAGATAAAATCGGTCAAATGAAATTTGTTTTCTACACTAAAACATCATTAATTTAACATCCTTAATTTGACAAAATCCTAGATTATGCTTATTACCGGTCTAGATTACTTACTAAAATTCCGTGAAATGTAATAGTCAAACACTCATTCCTAATTTAATAAATTGTTAATAAAATATTTGTATTAAAAGAGTTAAAACAGGCACTCAAGTAGATTGGTAATTAGTCTTGGGGGTGTTTAAATTCGCGAATCAATTGTCGGTGTCGGGCGGCGCGTTCACGACATAAATCCAATGTTAGCGGAAACAGAGGCAGCAACCTTCGTGACTCCAAAATCAAATTATTTACCTCCGGTCAGCACGTAAATCACTGGGTGGTAGTATATAGTGGAGGGAGGGTGGATGAGGGTGGTCGGGGGTGAGTTACAACCCTCTAATAGACGTCGCGACGCCATAGCAGTAAATTGACCGCGAGGCGCCGGAACTCACTGTTAACATCCATGCCGACAAATACAAAGGGAAGTCACTTCTTACAACACCTCGCTCTTACATTATAACTATTGTCAATTACCTGCACAATGACAATTTATATAATGCACTACTGTAACACTCAATATATTTAATATTTTAGATTAAAGCCTTTATATATATATATATATATATTTATATATATATATATATATATATATATATATATATATATATATATATATATATATATATATATATATATGTATATATGTATATATATATATGTATTTTAATGGATATTACACCGCACCGCATAGTATGCCTTTTAATTGCCTTCTAATGCATTCTTTCACATACATATATTATTGTGTTTTTAATAAATCCATTTTGAATGATTGGATCGAAACACATTTATTGTATAATTTGTTGAGACTATTTTATTATTTTATATATATACATACACACACACACACACACATTATATATATATATATATATATATATATATATATATATATATATATATATATATATATATATATATATATATATATATATATATATATGCCACCAGGGGCTTTGACAAATTTTGGTTTTTAGACACAACCACGTGTTAATTCATTACTAGGTCTATTAGTCTATTATTTAATTCTTTGAAACAATTTAATGTATTTTTTTATGAAAAGTCTTATTGAGAGTTTGTTGAAATATTTTTCGTTATTCGTGAACGCTTATGAGGGATTTTTTAGAAGTTTTTTTTTAAATTTTGGTTATTAAGATACAACAATGTGTTAATTCATTCTGTGTTAATGATCTCAACAATTACTTGTTACACAGTTTACCTACAGGTCGGCTCTGACCAACAATAATAGCCTCAGAATTTACCCTATAATCCAGGAAATTAGAGTTAACCTGGATCAATATAATCAATCGGGATTTTATTAATATTATTCACGATCTCCCAGTTGTAATAATCAAATCATTTTTTTACTTAACGCTACTACGCAAATGATAATGAATTTAGACACAATATACAAAGTACAATTTATAAATAGAAAACGTCTTGCAGTATGAAAAAAAATCTTCAGGGAAAGTATATATAAATTATGCAATTCTATCCAATGTTTTTAAAAAGAGATTATATCATATATTTTAATTGATTATATTTGTTTTCCTGTATTATGTCTCAATGTTTGTAATCACCCTATTTATTGTATAGTGTACGGTGGTGACAGTTGGCGATTGTGATTATAATTTTCACATGTTGTATCATTTTCACACATTGTACGTGGAAAGACAAAGGGGCTGTATTGTCGAGATAAAGAAAGAAGAACTTCCTTTATTGGGGTAAGACGCTTTGTCCAGAAGTTAATTTTGTCTGGTTATTGGGCACAGTTAGAGGTTTCAAAGACATTCGTAGCACTCGGCGACAAAAGCCAAGTGACTAGCCAAGAGTCGTAGAGCTTCTACAACATCGTAGAAACTACGACAAATACTATCAAGCCATAGTTATTATTTATTAAATTCAAATTACCTAATAATTAATTAAATTAAATAATATTACTGGCGTAGTGTAGGTCCGACGTTTCATTAAGCGGTCAGTGTGGAGAGTACCACCAAATAAATTACAACCCCTATGTATGTATGTCCATCCCCACAAACAGCTCTATTAGAATAGTAGTCAACAACTATCCCACATTCTTATTATATTATACCGAATTCATTTGCACCAAACAATTATTTCAATTTAAAATATACACATATAATTTTATTGTGTATTAATTTTTACATTTCACATGATTTATTCATTCTTAATTAATAAATTTCCTCATACATACAATTTTAATGATTTTTTTACCCTGCGGTTTAAAATATTCTATTAAATATATTCAATATTCTTGAAGGGATAAATAAAAAGAGAATAAGGATGAATTTGATATGAAAGAGACCTTGTTTGCAATTAAATATGATTAATATGTGAAATGAATACCTCTACTACATATAATTGATAAAGACTTTTTATACATAAAAACGTGTTAATTAATTGTATGTCGGTAATCGTAACTATTACTAGTTACACAGGTCACCGACCTAATAATCAGTATTTACATTAAAATACAGGAAATCAGAGTGAACTTGGATCAAGACGATCGCTCGGGATTTTATTAATATTATTCCCAATCTCCTAGTCATAATAACTGATCAAATCAATTTTAAATAATTGACTTGAGCGGGATTTAAACCCATACTTGTTGCAGACACGCATCTTATCCGATATATTAAGTTGGTTAATTGTTTTTATTTCGAGACGTGTTGTAATATTTTTTTCATATTTAAAAAAAATTTTAGATCATGAGTTCTTTGCTGAAAATAGTTAAAATTCAAATATATAATCAAAAAGGTTGTCAATTTAATTTGGCGTTCAAAGAGAGACATGGGGTGCATTGATTTGAAATTAGAATAACCCGAGGGCTACACAGTATTAAAATTAACTATGGTCATAACAGCATCGAATAGTTAAGGATTAACAACCCCAAATACCCAAAGGCTGTAATATGACATTAGGTAGTTGAATATTAAATACTTATTGATATGCCTATAAACATTTCAACCCGAACTCCAACCCTTTGTTCATCAAGGCTGAAAGTGTAAAAGGAAGTCACGAAAACGTACGATAGTTTCACTAACGAGCGGTCTAAATATTTTATTGTAGCCATTTCGATGGTAGGGCGATAAAGTGTCATGTTTACACCGCAATTTAAACGACAAATTTCCCCACTCTCCTAATGAAATAACTTAAAACATATGCTCATAAATAAAAATAAAAAATCATGATAAAAGATTGTCTCATAAAGGTTTGTTGTTAAAGCACGTGGGATTTGTTGGATGGCTCATAAAATTTAACATATGCATGCGAGACTTAAAACTTAACTAAATTATTACCACATTAATATTTCTACAGGAAGCGCTTGAATTGTGAAATTATTCCCCGTTAAATATAAATTTCGTTTTATAATAATTTTACTCGCTAAATATTAAATGTTTATTTGAACTAATCTATTATACAAATTTTCAACAAATATTATTGTTTTTGAGTAGAATAATTTTTTTAGAAACATGCTTACATGCTTTTTTTTAAAAACATGCTATGCTACTAAGGTCTATGCTTTAAATCCGATTAAGTCTTTGGGTTAAATCTATTTCTTAATCTACTATTATTTAAGCGATGAGATATTTTTTATTAAATGTCAGGAGATATTTATCATTGAATTATTTTATTAAATTGTTTTTATAATTTACTACAGGTGAGTTTTGAAATGCCTTTTACTTACCTTCAAAAAAATTCTTTTACTTATCGATATAATATTTAGACTGTATTTCTTTTATTGAACTGAAAATAATCGCCATATTCATCTAAGGCATTGTTTTTATTATTGATTAATTTAGCTATATAATTTACATAAAATGTTTTGATACAATATGATTAAATGTTACAATAATAGTTTAACTGATTAAGACTTTTACTTATTTTAATACAGAGTACATTCTATTAATAATTAATACATCATCATATATTTTATGGGGAAAAATACAAAAAAACTACTATATATATATAAATATATATATATATATATATATATATATATATATATATATATATATATATATATAAAATACAAAAAATAATACAAAAAATATTATCAAACACATTATTTATTCATCTTCATATTAAATGGGTTCTTATATTTTTTTCCATACTTTTTATGATACAATATGATTATTTTCATGTCAGTTATAGGTAAAAAGATTTGTATACTCTGTACGCGTCGTCACGTGTTAGTCTAATTCCTAAGATGTATTATATAATTCATACTTAATGGAGAAATTGTAATAATATTAATCAATCGAAGGTATTTTTCAGGGTATATATAATAATATCATATAATGATGGGTAACAAAGAGTATGCGGTAAAGTAAAGTAGCAATAGAGGCAGATACTAATCCTTAGCACACGAAATGAGATGCAAGTCGTGACTTATGCCACCACTAAATATGTTCAAGCCAAAGCCAACCCCCGTATTCTAACATAGTGTAAAGAGGGTGGGTGGCGGAATATGGAATGTAGTAAATCGCGAATACACTAAGGGTGAGGGTGGGTAACAAATTTCACTCACTTAACGGAATGAGTTTTACCGGTGAAAATTAAGAGCTGTATTCGACGCCACTCCACATATTTTAATTGCTTTTGCCTTCCAAATACTCTTTTCATCATCAATAACGCACATACAACCTCCATGAAAACTTCATCTTCACTATGCACTACCTTTTGTGTTGTTAAACTTTGAAAGTTTAAAATATATGTATTGAAACTGTGATGGAATAATTATGGACTCAGTGTAAAATCATATTTAAAAATCAGTGTATTTTTATTTTAAATAATATTTCTGACATTACCATAGCTTTTATGTGAAATTATCGATTATAAATTATTGGCTTAAAAAGCATAAAAAATATAATACAGCTTGACATTAAAATGAATAAATTATTCATCAAAGGAGTATAAATTGTCTTGAATGAAAATTCTTATTTGAAAGTGCATTTTATGTGAATCTTATTTATCTAATTAACTTATTACAAAAACATTTTATTCTTTAATAATCTCTTTGTTTAATTAAAAATGTATTTTAATTGTAATATTTCAACTTCACTCACAATAACTTTTATCTAAAATAAGTGATTATAAATTATTAGGTTAAAAACAATAAAAATGCGTAGAATGCACGACATTAAAATGAAGTAAAAATTCTTCAAACGAATACAATTACTACATAATTTATCATTTTTAAAATAACTTTGGCTCTTATGAGCAGATTGAAAACAAGAGAGGATCTTACAAAATTAATATTATCACAATGCAATTCTATAAAAAAAATGTGAAAAATTTGCATACTATCTGAGATCCACATTTGAAAATAACCTAACCTATGTACTTTTAGAATATTAAATTTAATATTTTATCAACACAATTGGTAACACATATTTTTTCATTTTATTTATTGTCCTAAATGTTTGTAGAATTCTTTTTAGAAATCCCCAGCGCATTTTATATTTGTAAGAAGTAATTCAGTTGAAATTATTCAGGTGTCCAGTCGGACAAGTCCATTAGGCGAAATATAGTGTTAATTCAATATTTAATATATGCTAATCGGCCACTGATTTATTATAAACATATTAGAAGTCCCACGAACAGGCACAATGGCCGAAGGGATTAAAAAGCAACTCTGTTAGGACTAGGTTTTAACGGGTTAGCCATTAACACGACCCCAAGTTAACTTCGCCACTATCATTATCTACTTATTTGAATATACCACACTGCTTGTAAGGGTTCAACGGAATTATTACAACACCCTTATAATTCCAGACAAACAACCAAACATCTCTCATTTATTTTATTATTAGGTGACAGTCACTTGGAATGTAACCATAGATGTGTCGAATTTTCCGCATATTAATCTGTCCCATTCTAAATAACATTTGAAAAAATATGTACTAAGAATTAAGACATTAATGAAGTCATTTATTTATTTATTAGTTTTATTCGGCACATTTTTAATGTAACCTATAAATAACGCGAAAATTTGATTTAGTATTACGTATCATCATTCTTAGCAAGCGCAGCATATAAATTTTTGTACTATTGGTGATAAAAAGATTTTTTTAAATGATTTTTAGTCATCATCGTGCAATAAAATTCAACCCAAAAATTTACTACGTAAAATATCACATCAAAGGAATCATATATTAGTATAACACACTTTGAATTAAACAAACACTTTAAAAAAATTAAAAAAAAATCTTATGAATTAGAATTTGGTGCACAGAATATATCATTTTTTTACATGAGAATTTTAATAACATTTTTATTTGATATAAGAGGTACTAAAATTAAACAATAAAAAGTATAAAACAAAAAATAAAACCCTCATGTAGTAATAAAGCTTTGTTTTTTTCCTATTTCTAACATTTGTATTAAATTAACAGTTGTCTTCTTTGAAATATTTGGTCTGAGAGACAGAAGATAATTTTTTTAACGGCACGTAAAGTATCGGTAAACATAATTTTTGGTATTCTTGTTTTCGTTTACTTATTATACAGATTATTATTTATATCATAATCATTATTACTCGTTAAAATCTTCATGGGTGGTGATTAAATAAAATTATTATCTGCTAAATCAACTTAGTTAATATGTATTTTATAGCAACTTCTATTCGTTAATAAAATACGTTACAAATATATCCAATGTAAAAATGATGAAATTTATAATTATTAAACAGCTACAAAATATGGTAATGATTATATTGAAAGATCTGAAAACTTCACTTAATATTTTGCAATAATAATGATCCAAAGCCGCTATTTTATCACACTAATAAATATCGTTATTGGCAATAATATGAGGTTACGTATGACAAGTCCATAAACGCCTCCAAGTCACGATATTCTGCCGATAAATAATATTAAAATATATTTATTGTACAAAGCTTTGATAGGTACAAAATTAACGTGTTGCAAGTGTCTCGATAATCCGATTATGGTCATAATGTAACCCAAGAAGGTGGCCACCGTCAACTTATCTTACAACGTATTGCAATTTATTATATTAATATTAAAAACAAAATGTACAGCGCCGATTTATCTTTCTGTCGGACCTAACTTTGGTATTGGAAGCAGTAAATCAAGTAATTAAATAATCATTAGTAAAACGAGGCTGCTCTTTTTAAAAGTTTGCAGAAACTTTGCCTCCCCGTAAGTGGGTCATGTACATTTTTAGTATTATAGATTTTTGTTCAATGTTTGACGGCAATAAAGTCGTAATGTATTGTTAGTTTTTTGGCACAATTTTAAGTGAAGTAATTTAATATTTGGTTGTATGGTGATTCCCGGATGAGCGCGGTCTGCAAAAGCCTTCCAACGGGATGTGATTCCTTGCCAAATGTAAAATCGTAACATAAATTAAAAGCTTTCTTCTTTTATTCTTGTTCACATAAATGCACTTTCGAATGTCCCATCAACGACAATATGCACTTCTTAATAATCGTAAATAACCTCTTTTATTACACTCGATACATCTCAACAAGCGCTTGTCTCCTTGATAACCGGTCCAATAAACTTATACGACTACGCCGTGTATAACTTCACGATTTAATTAATTTATAATGCAATACAGTCATTTGTGTTCAAGGATTATATATATTAAATATTGAGCGTCGTAAATGAGGATAATTATAGAACAATTCTTCAAAGGAGAAAACATTTTCTTTATAGAATTCCATACGTTATTTAAAAAAATTCTTTTTCACAAATGCATTTATGATTTTATCAATAAATAATGTATATATTTATTTAATAATAATTAAATATTCTTTTGTTTAATACTTATTTAATATCATAAGCGAAATTTATTAATATTGTGAAAATAGTGAAATAAAATAATGTGGTTTTTTGTCTTAATACCAAAAGGCTTATGAAATACTGCGTGTTGTTAATTTTTTGTACAAATTAATTATGTAATCTCCTTAATTTTTATTGATTTCCGATAGAGTTGTTTTATTTATTTATTTATCAACCAAACCTATCATTATTGTGAAAATGATTATATAAAATAGTGTATTTTTTTGTCTTATTACCAAAAATACTGAGTGTTGTTAATTTTGTGTACGAATTAATTATAATTTCCCCTAGATTATTCTTCATTACAGAAAGAGTTATTTTATTTATTTATTTATCAACCAAACCCATCATTATTGTGAAAATTATCAAATAAAAAAGTATCGTTTTTTTGTTGCCCTTAAGGGCTTTTTTAAAACTGCGTGTTGCTGATTTTTTTTGTATGCATTTGAATTTTCTGATCGAGTCAATTTTATTTATTTATTTATTTAAATCAACACCTGTGAATGCAACAAAGAACACACATTTATAATTAGAAAAAACAATAGATAAATAAATATATTATAAAAGTACAGAAAATATGTATAAATAAAATAAAACTAAAGTAATTATAATTTTATGGTTCAAACCATGCATTTTTCTCTGATTTTTATCATACTATATTAACGAAAAAATAATCAATTACAGATTTTTTTAATTAATCCAGGCTTGAAATATACGGAGGGGGTGATAGTATAAAATAAAGTAGAGTGCAGTGAGTGTATTGTGTTGGTCGTAAAGAGCAGTGCTGTTGGTAATGGTGTATGTGTGGATGGGTGGGCGCTAGGTTGCGTTCATCTCCCACTTTATTGGCTTGTAATGAGAAAAGATGTTCCCCCACTGGCGAATAATATACGCTTTTTGTTCCTTTTATTGCCCGATTACATCGTGAAATATGCACCTACATTTTGCCCCAACACTTTACTTGCTACAATCTATAAGAAAATACGCCAAAGTAATACTTTGTTGTTGTACTTTATTTTGAATAATATTTATCGTGCAACCCTCTCTGAATATATTACACATCAGAAATAATATAAGATTATGGGATAGAGCCTATCCAATAGAATTTTATCTAAATATAGATGAGCTGATTAATCTGATTAAATGATGCGTATGATTGAGTAAAAAGGGGGTAGGGTGTTTTAATATTTAAAAAAATATGTTTAAGCCTTAATTTATAAAAATAAATTTATTAGTCAACAGCTTAGGCCACCTGTTAGTAGATAGTAATTTATTTATTTTAAATTCATTATAACAATAAAAGTATAATATATAAATATCACAACAGCATTACAAGAAAAAAATGTAAAATTATACATTAAATAATAATTCAATGTCACTATAACCTGGGTGACATAAAAATGTAATTATTTATTTGTAATAAGGGTTTAAAAAGACTTTAAATACATATATTCTCAATCATGAATCAAATCAAACCTATTTTTCAGTCCAGTTTTTGTGTATATAGGTGTTTCAATTAAAATATAAAAATTTTCACATATATATATATATATATATATATATATATATATATATATATATATATATATATATATATATATATATATATATATATATATATATATCGAGGGTATACTGTTAAAATACACTAAGTCATTAAAGATTTTGTGTTAGGGATCAATTTTTTTTATATTTTCTATTACTTTATCTACTGCCTAAACGCACTTTGTCGCATCATCAATATTTCAGAAGAAAAAAAAATAACTAAGTGAAATTAACATTTTTAGTTTCTGTATATTTTTAGTCTCTGTCTATATTTATATATATATATATATATATATATATATATATATATACCATAAATTTTTAGTTCTGTTAAGACTTTTTATCACCAATTAGCCATCATCGACAATATACGCTCGATATGTACAAAAATGAAATAAAATGCATAGATAATTTTTATGTTATAATTTATTTAAAATTTAAAAAATAGTATATTAGTGTTACATTGTTTGATATAAGAGGGTGATATGAATGTAAATGGAGCGTAGCAAAGCGGTGCATAAGCATATTTCTTAAATAAGAGGTGAGAGAAGGTGGGCAGTAAATTGGACATCCATGGCGGGTTTTAGCACCTCTGTCTAATATCTGTTATAAATCTGTCGGAGGAGCATTTGCTGGCTTTAGAGGGATACGATCCAGGGACAGCCAGTACCGCCTCTGATATACTAGCCACTTAGCCTCCTAATAAACACTGGAACCTGACTAAAAGCGTAGCCAACCAACCAACCCACTTCCGACATATCTACGCTACGAAAAAGCCTGCAAACTAACAATTATTATAAACATTTACTTTAATTAGAAAAATCATACTTTTTTATATGAAGCTTTAATCCAATAGAATTAAATTTTATTTTATAAACACATGAGCCGCCTTGTGGCCCAGTGGTTAGTGTAACGGATTCGTGAGTGAAGACTCCCGGGTTCGATTCACGGCACCGGAGTCACTTGGTAGATCTAGCTTAGCAAACTAGATCTTAAGTAC
Organism: Agraylea sexmaculata; assembly: GCA_022606485.1. Classification (NCBI taxonomy): domain Eukaryota; kingdom Metazoa; phylum Arthropoda; class Insecta; order Trichoptera; family Hydroptilidae; genus Agraylea; species Agraylea sexmaculata. Next base: position 6,224 of record JAGTTH010001376.1, on the reverse strand, counting down.
TCATTGCTGTGTGGTGGCCTGGGAAACCATCTCTACTATATTCTCCCGTAAAGGCCAAGGTGGCCTGGCCAACCCCTTATAAAGGGACTCCCGCCAATAGGGAAGGCTTCACGGTATTATTAAACACACTTCTGATAGAAATATTGTTTTTTATTATATAATTCAAACATATTTTATAATTCTTGTAGACTTCCCTTTTATGGAGAAATATCTCAGAGGATAAGGTGCGTGACTACAAATATTATGGTCATTGGTTTAAATTCCGATCCCGGTCTTGATGTAGGTTAACTCTTATTTCCTGGATAGTAAGGTAAATTCTGAGGCCATTATTAGTCGATCGATCGTCTTGATCCAGGTTAACTCTGATTTCCTATATTTTAAGGTAAATACTGAGTCGATTATTAAGTCGGTGACCTGAGTAACCAGTAATTGTTGAAATAATTCAGAGCATTAATTAACACGTTGTATCTGAATAACCAAAATTATAAAAAAATCCCTTATATTAAGTGTTTATGAATAAATAAAATAAGAAATATTTAATCAAACTCTCAATAAGACTGTTGATACAAAAAAAATCTATAAAATTATGTCAAAGAATTAGATAATACCATTGTAAATAATCAAAGGTATTTTAGGATTTAAGGTATTAAGACTAAATATATCCCAACAAATTGCATATTATTTTTTTTTATAAATTCTTGTGTTCTTTTCTTAAGAATTTCATCAAACTCTCATTTAGACTATTTATTATTATTCTATAATGTTATAAGGCAAAACGTATTTATAAATTTTATAGAGTATAGTCAGATGGCCTAATAATAATTTTATTAAGACTCTTTTTAAATAAATATTCCAATTTATATATAGAATTGTTAGGCTGGCTTTACCGAAGTGTGGCAAGTAGTTAGTATAAAACTATAGGGTGGAAAAGCCAGGGGTCGAAATTATGAGGCTTTTATCTTAGGCTTCTCGTTGGCAAGATTATGCTGGTTGGAAAGAAGACAAGTTGCCACTGCTACGCCATACTAAACTGTACTTTGTATCTAATACCATACCTGAATTAACAAAATACGTATTATCTTTGAGCCACGTTGACTTTCAACCTAAATTTGAATTTAAATTACAGGTGTATAGTAAAATGTATAGTTTATGCAAAATTAAATATCAGAGTGAGGAACATTCTGCACATTTATAAAAAAAAATACATGAACCACAATTTGATTCCACAAAGCACGGGATTTTTATTAAATATCTGAAATATGTTATTTTAAATCAGTCGAAATGCTAAGAATTTTGCCGACTTACTTACAACAACTTAAATTACAAAGTATCTTCAGAACACGTTTTGATACAAAAATAAATTCAAATAAAGTTAAAATTTGATTATTATTTTTAAGATTTTCACGAGATTTGTAGTTTTTCATGTTTTTAAATACATGTTTAGTGGTATTATTTATATTAAAAATGTCTTTCAGGGATGATATTATTTAACAAATTTTCAATTACTTATTTATTTACGCCCCGATGAGTTTTTGTTGAGAGAGTTTTTTTTATACACAACAAAGTGTTAATTTTCTGTCGGTGATCTTAACTATTACTAGTTACACAGGTCACCGACTTAATAATCAGTATTTACCTTATAATACAGGAAATCAGAGTAAACCTGGATCAAGACGATCGATTGGAATTTTATTAATATTATTCCCGATATCCTAGTCGTAATAACCGATCAAATCAATTTAAAAAAAATACTTAAAACTACTTTATAAATTTGCATTCAACATGTCCCATGAATATAATGGCGTATGATGATTGATAAATGATATGTGTAGATGTATATCATATATTGGTTTGTGTAAATATCAGACAGTTGACATACAATAAAACAATAATCAAATAATAAGGTTGTTATAGTACGCAGGAAATCGTTGCAGAGCTCGAATACTTCAAATCACTTCATTACACACACTTGGAATAGGTACAAATATATTAGAAAAATGTAGGATTTTAAATATTTATTTATTGAAATGTATTTACAATGTAGTAATGTTGATATGTGTGGAGAGGCAATAATTCCATTTGTCAAACGAAATCAATTCGCCTTTCAGTAGACAATCACGTCGGTAGCCGCGGGCTAAAGAGGGGTGGCCAACCTTTTCATTAAAGCACCACGGTAACTGTCATTTTAGTTTTCGATTACTGTCTGCCCGCCGGCAAAAGCAATCTCCTGTTTTTGGCCTTCGTGAAAAGAGTTTATTTATGTTAGTACACGACAACATTGTATCCAGGGACTCTCAACATTATGTTATTACTAAGTAATATTTTCAAATTATATTACATTCCAAAGACATTAAATTAAGTTCAAAAGAAGCTCTGAACAATTATTATTATATTTATTACAATTTCTTTATTAGCCGCCTTGTGGCCCAGTGGTTAGTGTAACGGATTCGTGAGTGAAGACCTGGTTCGATTCACGGCACTGGAGTCACTTGGTAGATCTAGCTTAGCAAACTAGATCTTAAGTACTCATTGCTGTGTGGTGGCCTGGGAAACCATCTCTACTATATTCTCCCGTAAAGTCCAAGGTGTCCTGGCCAACCCCTTATAAAGGGACTCCCGTCAATAGGGAAGGCGTCACGATATTTTTTTTCTTTATTATGTATAAGTTTTTACAATGATTGATAGAACAATACATCTTTGGAAATAGACTTAGGTGTACAGAGTGTTTACATCTTTTTACCTATAACTAACATGATAATGTTTTATTTAAATTTTACATGAACAATAGTATAAAATTATAGAAAGAATGGGAAGAAAATTAAAACCCATTTACAAATTTGAATATTAATAAAGAATAACAACAATAAAAGCGATATTAACAAAATATAATGCTTAAAAACTAAATAACAGTTTGTTTGGGTAAAACCAAATTTGAGTTGAGTGGTTAAATGAACTTATGTTTCTTCGAGGCATATTTGGTTTTGTTTGCATGTCTTATGATTGGGTTAGTCGGGAAGTTAGTCATTTTAGTGTAATGTTTTTTTACTCAAATCTGCGATATTTGCTTTGATCATTTTTAACTTAATGTCCTCGTGGACAGAAATTGGTGTTGTTATTAAAATAAATATTTCTTTTCTAAAAAAATATTAATTGAGGAGCTGTTGCAATGGTACAAGCGGAGCTACGACACGTTTAATATGTCGTAGCTCGTAGTCTTCGTAGCACACGTCAAGTGAAAATATTAAACTACACATTGTTTCATTCAAACTAAAACATCTTAAATTTTCATACAACTCAACTTTACTGTTATATTAAGTATATTCGTTATCATTTTATCGAACGAATCAATCACTGCCACATTATTGACAGTAGATTTTTATAAACGTCTATGAAAATACAATTCATCAAATAAAGAATTATTGTCATTTAAAAAACATGTTTTTTTATAAATATTATTTAACAGATTTGACCTTGTATTAAAAAAATAGAACAAAATTTATATCTCTAGTATTTTCTTGATTTATTTTATTATTATATATTTTATTTATTATTATTATAAAATATCCCTTTAATTTTATTATAAAAAATAGAGTTTATTTTACGATTTTCTTTAAGTTCTCAATGTATCAATATTATAACATTTATATTTATTTTAGATACAGTATCTTTTAAAATTGTTGGATAGTATATTCTTTAACTTTGATTTCAACTACTCCTTTTTATTGAATAAATAAACAGATTATTGAGATATCCGAAGACACGTGTAGATATCATGTTCTGATTTATTATTCGAATAATATTTGTAAACAGATATGAAATATTGTTTGTTTAATTTGTATTTTTAATAATATTTCGATGGGTTGTTATCACAAAAATGTATCTGCTAATTATATAAGAAAACCAGAGCAATTTTTTTCAGTATAATTAGGTTTAGCCCTTATTATAATAAGACTATGACATGTTTATTAGTTTTATAACTAACTCATCGATTTATGATCATATTTTTAATGTTCAGTCCGATAATCGGTCAGGATATTCAGAAAGCCAAAGGGTGATAAGGTAAAGATGATTGACGAGTAAAATTAATAGTAGTCAGGCAACACTCCATCGAAATAAATCAATCATGGGTGTCGGGTCTTAATAGCGGTGAAAAATGGCCTCACGCTATCCAAAGATTAGGTTAGAATCCCCGTCACGTAATCCTGGTACTTTTTATTAACCATTTATTATTAAAAATATTATAGTCGGATCGCGCCTTTCATGTGCGTGCTTCATGAAGACCAATTTACAATATTCGTGATGGATTACGCGCGCTTGTCGCACTTTCAAACACGTCTAAATCAATCGCGAATAGCATAAAAATAATTTTTAATAAATTAAAAAAAAAGTAGGCGAATAGCTCATGTCCGTATGATTATTGTAATTGAATAGGTATAAAAGCAACTTGGCATTTGGCAACATTGAAGTGACTTAGTCAGTTATAAAGCTACGATTATATACTTTAATATTATTACTCCTTCATATTGAGTTTCTAATTCAATCTATTTGAATTCAAATATCTATCTTCACCAGCTTGAATTATTATGGCAAAAATTAAAATCATAAAACACAGCTATCTAATTCATATCTGGAAACAAACACTTTGAAGTAAAGAAATGTATGAAGAGTAATTGTTAATTTGAGTACCGCAATGGACCGGGTCAACCGCTAAATCCGGCCAACAAGATAGAAAGTAGTGTGATTCTTTATTATAAAAAAATACTTAAAATAAAGAATCGAAAATATGAGTAGAAAAATTATTAAAAAAATCTGACATTTTCTGAGCGTGTTTTTCGTATTGTGTGAATTGATTTATAAATATGGACATATGTTTAAATAATTATTTATACACTACATCTTAGGAATTATACTAAGGTGTACAGAATATATTTATCTTTTTACCTATATACATGATAATTTTAATTTAAATGTTAGCTAATATTGATTTATAAACAGTATGGAATAATAAACAGTAAATGAAAACCCAAAATAGTAACAACAACAAAAAATAATTAAATAAAGATGTCTATTATTGAAAATATAATAAACATATTTTGGCAAAGAGGCTTACAATTGTAAAATAAAATAGAGCACTGTGCGTCTTATATTTTTAATATTTGAAAAACTAACACAACACACAAAATATTATGCAACAACACAATTTTATGACATTATCTCCCAGGATTCACCCACATTGAAATTTATCCCATGCATTTAATATTTTATGTATCAAAACATTGATAACTGTTGTGTGTAAATATCAGAGTATTAAAATAAAATAACCCCACTTGGGTTTGGTATTAAGTAATGGTCTACGTATTTTTCAAACAGTGATTGAAATCTTATATAATAATCAAGCGGTTCAAATAAGCAGGTTATCAAGTTTGTAATTGTGATAGATTATACAGGAAATATCGATAATCAGATCATCTGTCACCAAGTTTATCGTATTTCACAAGGCGGTTGTTGGCTTATGTATGGTGTAAGTATATAAAAAGTGAATAATTTCAGTGGTTGTATATATGGTGTCAGCAAAAGAGACCGATGGCCTTTGCCTGACAGCCTAATATCGAATAATGCCCACACAAAAGGGAATATATCATTTTTATCTTGTTCACTTTCCTCTTACAATACGCACGGGAGGCTCTATATTACATTTTTCGCGGTAATGTCAACCCAACAATTTACACCGAAAACCTTGTGTGGAATACATTATAAATATAGAGACGATTTAACATTTTTACATTTAAATTTCAGCAGTTTGTATAATATAAAATAATATTAGTATAGTACCGGATCCTCCCCTATTCCAAGCCAACTGAGGGTTGCTGTAATAATTTACGACTCTTACTGCAAAATATGATGCATATGTGTGCAACTGTTGGCTATTAAAGTGATGAAAGTTTTTTTATATTATTAAATTTTATATTAATAATTTTGGGTGGAATAAGGGCGGATAACGCAGTACGCCCATTTAAATACGCCAAGTAAAATAAAAACATTTGTAAATAAACTCAAAATCTCTATATAGAATATTTTATTCGATTATATCGAAACTGATTATTTCAGTATACGCCCTTATTCCATCAAACCCCTCAACTATCTTAAGAATCCCTTATTAAATGAGCACATTAGCATATTTTTATTTATTTATTACTATTGATTTTACCTTAACACGTTATATC
>JAGTTH010001375.1:0-59228 GCA_022606485.1 Agraylea sexmaculata | reverse complement strand
TGGTCATGAAAATAATATATGATAAAGAATTTTAAAGGACTGTAAGGTATCACATTTTCATAATTGCTTCTCATGTAACCATCTTTCAAATGCAGACCATTAATGGCTCTTCTGTCGTGTCATAATAAAATTATTGTATTGTCAAATATCTGTTTGCTCAAAGTGCATCGTCAATAACTTGATTCGTAATGCAATAGTCGAAAGATCTTTGCATGCAAAAAGTGAAGTGATAATTTTCCGCACTTTGACAGATAAAATGATGATTTAGGAATAGATAAATATGTGATTTTTTTTTTACAGAAAAGCCATTCAAATTCCCATTTTGTATTGTGATGTTCATTTTTCTCTTGATGATATCCAAATTATATATATATATATTTATAAACATATACATTCATTTGTGTGGGTGATGTATTTTTTGACTGTAAATATGCATGAAATGCTTCTCTTTCATCTCATGTTGAACCCCTCGGAAGTTGTCAAATCGTTTCTTCACACGACACCTAATAAAAATCTATTTTTCTATTTATCTACTCCTTTTCGGCTCAAACTTTATTTGATTATTTTTAATGCAAGCCGGCCCCGCTAAATCCAAAGTGGATGCTTAACTCTTAAAAAAAATAATCATCAGAATACAGTGTCTATTTATTAAATTATAGTGATATATAAAGTTTACCGCTTTGTGTGTATACCACATTGAGTCATCAGCATGATAGCCAAATTCCAGTTGTAAACCGTTAATTGAAATATAATAATTTACAAACTTCATGAAAGATCAATTTCCAACGCTGAATTGTCCAAATCGACTGGGTATAATATATATTTTTGTAAATGTATTTAATCATCTTAGGGATTTCTAAATATTGTATTTAATAGAAGAATACATATTAAACCGTAAAATATTTCTATTTATTTATTGTGAATTTTTCAATTTTCTGTTGATAAATTTTTATAGTTAATTATAATATGATATACTATTGTGATGATTACATGTTTAGGTTTCACCAAATTGTTAGCCGTGTAAAAATGAATTGTGCATTTGAACTAGCCATTTCCGACAATTAATTTTTACATCTTTTAGTAATTTTGAACATATCAATATGACCATTATTAAAATGAGACTCGTTTCTCGAATTGAAAATTATATATATCATGTTATTTGTGATTTAATTTTGAATACTATTTCCCTCCGCGCGCACACACCCACCTCCTTTTTCTTGAATTACTTTTACTAGCACTTGCACAATTCGTATTTTTCTAGTGCGAGAGTTCTTCAGCACAATATCTTCCTACATAGTTTTTAATTGCAGAATGAAAAAAAAAATTATGTGTGATGTCTCTCTTTTTCTGAACGCTTGTATATCTTTGTTTTTTTTTTCAGAATAAAGTTGGATATAAAAAAAACAAATATTAATAAAATTTAACACAAACATTTAACCCTGTTTTTTTTCAATTATGATTATACCTAGTAATTATAAACCTGTTACATTTTTTTTGAAATAAAAAATAATAATTTGGGAAAACAAGATAATACATATTTCTATAAGATTTTGGTAATTAAAATTCAAAATAATTTTAGAAACGAATAGACCAAAACAATTACAACAGGAAATTAAATAAATATGTATAAATTTACATAATTTTATTGATATAGTAATGAGTGTGTGGTGGCAACACTGTCAAGTAGTGATCGGACACAGTGACAGTTGACAGTTGTGATGGAGGAGGCGTGTCTTCCAGTGAACGGCGGCAACGGCAGCAGCAAGACCGGCTCCAAGTCACAAGAAGGCCAAGGAGTGCAAGTACAAGTACAAGCAGGACAAGCACAAGCACAGGGAGGGCCGCGCTCCGTGTCCATCCGCAAGAGCGACACTGGCTTCGGCTTCAATGTGAGAGGACAAGTGTCTGAAGGCGGACAACTGCGCTCCATCAACGGGGAACTGTACGCGCCGCTGCAACACGTGTCTGCTGTCCTGGAACATGGCGCTGCTGAGGCTGCAGGCGTCAGGAAGGGAGACAGGATACTGCAAGTGTGAGTCATCACTACACTTGGTGTAGTCTATACTGTATACTGTACACTGTACACTGTACACTATACACTGTACCATTATCATCACTACACTCTTTACAGGAACGGAGTCAACGTGGAGGGAGCCACTCACAAGCAGGTGGTCGACCTCATCAAGTCCGGAGGAGATTCTCTCACCCTCACCGTCATCTCTGTAACCCAACAGGTACTCATTTTTATTAAATCATTCAATGAATACATTACTTAAAATGCTCTCCAGATGAAATTTTCAATCGCTGATAATAATATTTGTCTTCACTTAAATATACATTTGATAAGATATCTTCTCATGTCTATTTATTCTATTCATCGAATTGATATAAACATATATTTTTAAAATTAGGAAGCTGAAAGACTAGAACCCTGTGATGACGGTCCAGGATACAACTATGTGGACTACAGTGAAAAAAGATCCCTTCCCATCTCGGTTCCCGACTACCAAACAATAGAACGATCGGGACAAAAATACGTGGCATTCAATATTTACATGGCAGGCAGACATTTGTGTTCTCGAAGATACAGAGAGTTTGCAAATTTACATGCCCAGCTGAAAAAGGAATTCATTGGTATTATAATTTAATTTTTTTATTATGTTGACAGCTGATTAATTTGTATTAATATTACAGGTTTTAATTTTCCCAAATTACCTGGAAAGTGGCCATTCGTTCTCAGTGAACAACAATTAGATGGCAGGAGAAGAGGACTGGAACAGTATCTAGAAAAGGTAATTAAACAGGATAGATCTTTTAGATGTGTATATTTATATTAATATTTATTTATATCAGGTTTGTGCTGTCCGCGTGATAGCTGAATCGGATGCTATTCAAGAATTCCTCACTGATGCAGATGACTCGGTTAATGCATCACCGGTTGATTTAAAAATCCTTCTTCCCGATAGAGAAGTTGTGACAGTTTCGGTAAAAAAATCCACAAACGCAGATGACGTATATCATGCAGTCGTTGAAAAAATCGGCATGTCCAAATCTGTCTCGAAATATTTCTACCTATTCGAAATTATCGAATACAATTTTGGTATGATATTTGAAACTGCAATAAAATTTATTACTGTGTTATTATTTTTAATTAATTTGCAGAGCGGAAACTTCAACCGTATGAATGTCCGCATGCCCTCTACATACAAAATTATTCAACGGCATCCAGCAGTTGTCTGACCATCAGAAAGTGGCTTTTCAATTTGACGGTGGAGGCAGAGATTTTGATTAAAGATGAGTTGGCTGCGAGTTTTGTATTTTGGCAGGTAATGTAACCTAATTCACCTAATTTAAATTGGTTTATTAATGAGTATATTTATTTAGGCTGTGGATGAAGTGAATCGAGGAACTTGTGTTGCTGGAGAGAGATTATACCAGCTGAAAGCTTTACAAGACCTTTCTCGTGGCTCGGAATACTTGGCATTGGCTAGAACTTTACCAGGTTACGGAAGGGCTTATTTACCTCCCTGTCATACAGATTCCAGGAAAGAAGGCAAAGTGATGCCGACAGTGGGTAAGTAATATAAACTATCCATATTTTTATTCATTTCAGTCATCATATTCATTAATTTTAGTCATTATAAATAAATTTTATATTTTATAGGATTTTCTTCATTGACATTACATGCATGCAGAAATGATGGCTCTTTAGAATCTCAAGTTTTGGAATTTCCTCTATCCTCGCTTCGACGTAAGGAAACCGATCCACAAGCTGGATCTATCCGCATCCATTGTCAACGACCCGACAGACCCGCCAGATGTTTGACTATTTTCACTCCATATGTAAGTAAACACTTTTAATGACTGAATTATTATAAAACATTGTTGAATATTATAATAATCATTTTAGTTCCAATATCTAAGCGACTGCTTGGATAGAATAGCAGAAGAAGCTAAATGGATTGATACAGGAGAATAACCGTTAGACAAATTGACTAACTATATGAACTGAATGAAGCAACTTTCTCCAATTATTTTCAAATCGGTATATGGAAATTCGTCAGTATCTGCAATATACTTTTGTTCATTCAATATTTTAATGTGGTGTGATTTTCTTTTTTTTTCTATTATACTGATGATTGATCTGATACTCTGTCAAACAAAAACTAAATCTAGTCAAAATTTACACATTTATTGCGGACAAACTGACCCGTTAAAAATATTATCTCACGAAATTGTTATACTTTAATCACATTTGATAATTTGCTCTACAAATGGCATTTATTTTAAATAATTCACTTAGAGCTCCATCGATAATTTGTCACAATGATCAAGAATGCAGTGTGAATTTAATTGAAATTATTTCACATCGGTAACAAAAACAATCACAAATAGCTCTAAGTGATTTGCTAGCATTTATATGTATTATAAAATATATTTTTTAAATCAAATTAAAGCTATTAGGTTTAACAATGTTTATGGCCGCATTTCCTGGTCGATATTGGAACAGTTTTTGCCATATTTACAAATTGACTGAGACAAGTATTTGCAAATTGAACATTTATTTATTTTAGATTATGTATGAAACGGCCTCAATGTTTTTATTAACCACTATAAAATGTTACATTTTCATTGACGACAAATATCTTTTGTATCGATCGTATATAGCGTTTTTTTTAATAGTAAAGAAAAAAAATCACTTCTCTATAGTGTTTCTACAATGTGTTATTAAAAATAAAAATTATTTCTATTAGTGTGTATATGGCGCAACAGAAATTTATTATTCTCTTTGAAAAAATGTGTAGCAATCATCAAATCTATATTTATACACTTAGTGAAAATTATATACATAAATGGAAGAATATAATATACAAAAAAGAAATATTTAGGAAACTAATTAAACACTTTATACTATCTATAATATAATCAATTATCTCGATCGTATGTTGTCGTTGCAAAATTGTGTGATATAATTTGTAAGGCAAGTGAATGAATCACGGAAATTTATTCGATTGCAGTATTTCTTTTTTTTTGGTTGTATTATCATCGATCAGACTTACGATTGGTAGCGGAATGAATTTTTTTATTATTGCGCCTTCTTTATGCTGTATTTTATTATTTGTGATAAACTGTGAGGTATACGTATTTTTATTTATCCTATATATATTTCCAGTGCAAGTATTTCATGTTAGAATTTCATAATCGAGTGATTATTTGCCTAATATAAATTTAAAAGCTTTATTTTTCACTTGTGGCCATAATTAATGTAATAGTGTAATGAGGTGCGTATGCGTGTACACCAAAACTATCAAGCTATTTGTATACGCATCAATATTATCATCTTTAGCCCGACTCACTCTCATTACACTAATTGAATATGGCCGTGAGATACTATTCAATTCCCAAAACCAGTATATTAATTAATTTTTTATTGATATTGTCATTGTTAATTTTTACCAGTTATTACAGTAAAGTGGATTTATATGGAACACAAGTTTTATTTTATCAACGTCTCCATGTAAATTCAATTTACTGTATATAATTAGTGATATAAATAAATTTGTTTCAAAATTAATTTGACAATTTAGTAATACTTGCACTATTATTCGACTTTTGTGTTATTGAAAATTGAATCATAAATGAGCTGGTTTGGTTTTTTTGAATCATTCTCAGTGTGTAGCGTAGATTTTATGTTATCATCGATAAGATAGTACTTAACACATTTGTATATAGAGAGGCACTTAGTAAAATCCATTTACTCATAATATACATAAATAATTGTGATGCCATTGTAACGCAGTGCACATTAAAAAAATAATAATGTTTTATCGTGTATATCTAAATATATTTTATTATACGTTAATCAATATATACATAATTATTAATTTGAACGTCGTCTCGAATCGACTGAATCTTGTCCATTCCAATCTTTCAGCAGGCTTCTAAAAAGCAGGGTAATTTTGTGTAGCTTTTAACCTTCACAAACATCATTGAACCCTTTTTGTCCGCTATTAATAATTTTATATGTGTTATGTGTTGAGTCACAAATTAGAATGAATTTCACACATTGTTGAAAATTGAGTTTCTTGTTATCGTCATAATATTTTTCGCATTCCTCGAGTATACTCTTTTATATATAATTTATTATCGACATTTAGCCTTAAAATGCAATACATCGATAGCTGTAAGTATATAAAAAAACTATATTGTTAATCCAACTTGTTTTAAGCCTCAGATTTATTTGAAACACTAATCTTTTATTTTATAAACTCTAAGGTCCAACTATATAGTATTGTAAATCTATCAAATATATTTCTTTTTTTATAGTTTAAATATATACTATGTATTATTATTGAATGTAAAATAGAATAAAATAAAGTACATGTTAATGAGATTCATAAGGATTTTATATTGAATATAAGTAACATTTTAAAAATCTTTTATTAGTACATTTATTTTCAATCAGCAATTCGAACCTCTAAAGATGTTTTTGTTCAAAAGAGACAATTGGAATAATAATCAATACTTTACCAATTCCAACACAATTAATAGATTTTCAATCACTAAAAAAAATATACCAATATTTTATTTTATGTTTTATTTCTAATAATTAACATTATATATACTTATATATTATATACATAAATACTGTTTTTTTTGCATAAACCAATTATGAAAATATTTAATATTGTGTTAAAATATAATTTATAATTCAAGGTAATTTGGCTGAAAAGATCATGATCTTTAGATAAGATAAAAATATATACTTTACAACATAATCCTCGAACTATACATTTTTAAATTGGTTACATCATAAAAAAAATTACCAATGTTATTATACATATAGGTTTAATTATTAATTTAAAGTTATCACAGTGCAGTTGTGTGTAATTACACAGGTAATCAATTGTTTAACAATTAAATACATTTATACAGTTAGGATATCATCCGTAAAAAAAATAGCAGCGAATTGTAATTGATAAAATCGGAATCGGCAACAATTTCTGTTAATAATATACGAGATTTCACAACATCGATTAAAACACTAACATTTAAAAATAATAAAAGCAATGTCTAAATACAAAGAAAAAGACTACACATCTATTTCATTTGAACCATAATAATACTAAATGCGAACATAAGTTACTTGTTCTACCATTTGGATCTGATATTTCCGTAGAACATCTTTTTGTTAATACTCCATTTGTATTGATCGTGATGATGGTGTTTCCTTTCCCTGTCGTCCATTCTCTTGAAATACCATTTTGCTTTCTCGTTCCACTTGGAAAATTTATACGAATCTGTATAATACTTCTTCATATTGTCATTATTTTCTCTCATTTGTCGTCGAGCTTTTCCCATTTTCAAGTACCATTCGGAATCGTCGTTAATTTTTTTATAATACTGATTATTGGACTGGTTTGATTTTTGATTTTCCATTGTATCTTTTTTCTTTTTATTGAGTACACTCTTTTTGGTGACTTTTTTTTCATCCACACTTCGTTTGACTTTTTTTAATGGTGGACGGATAATACTTTCATTGAGTTCATTTCCATTTTGATAATCCTTGAAGTTTTCACATTCAGTTTTGGGTCCGATGTAGGAAGCGCCGGATAATATCTTTTTCTTTTTTTCCCAACATTCAAGAGTGTTATCGACGTTTTTTATTTGATCAGTCTCAATGTTATTGTGTTCAGAGATAATATTGAGATTTATCACCTTTTCAGGATTGTCTGGAGATTGGAGTAGATTTCGATTCATCTTTAGCATTTTGATTTGAGACTTGAGATATTCGTTTTCTTCTTGCAGCTTTTGCATGTTAAGAAGTATTTTGCTGAGGGAGTTGGTCATGTCAACAGAACAGTCATCGTTAATACCCCACATGTGTCCTACCGCTATTCCGGCTGTTGTGATTACGGTGCCGAGGAGAACAACATTCAGAAGGGTACTTAGTCTGTTGTTTCTCCTGTGAATGTACAATCTGATCTTGTCTTCTTTCAAGCAAAAATCTTCCGGAAGTTGGTCATCACACTCTCTAACAGTCGTCACGGAGCATGTATCCAAATTATCTGTTTCTGAAGGGTGGATGATTTCAGGTAAACTTTCAGGAGATACTGATACATCATCTGCACATTCATTGATTATTGCAATACTCTCACTATCAGATGCACTATCTTCTGTATTATTTACATTATCAACGCTAAAAAATAAATAAGACAATAGAATAAAAAGTCGATAATTTGCGATAGATTTTCAGAGAAATAACTATATTCCTACCGTGTATCGTTAATAGGCAAATCAGTTTCAATAAAAGTCCACTCTTCAGCTTCAGTGCCATCTTCAACAGGCAATTCTTGTTCAGGTGGTGGTGATTGTTGTTGATTTTCTGCCTCCATTTTGTAAACAATCGTTCAAAATATTTACAATATTATGCGCCACAACAAAACATGACCTACTCGCACGTCTACTGCCTTTGTATTGCGACATATTTTAATGTGTCATGTATTCATTTCAAATACAATTGTACAATACAAAATGAACATACTTCTTTCTATCATCAACAGGTATTCTTAAAGAGGTTAATATAATCAAGTGAAATTTCTCTAGAATTATTGATTTTTTAATTTTAGTGCAATTTTATCTTCAAAAAAATGTTTGCTAGTGTCACGTCAGTTGTGTCAGTATAGCAACATTAAACTGTCACAACTGTCAGATTGTGCAAGTATGAGTGAAAGAGAAAGGGACAGGGACAGAGACAGGGACAGGGACAGGGACAGGGACAGGGACAGGGACAGGGGCAGGTGGGGCAACAACAATATAGGGGGAGACTCCCCCGTCACCGGAACCACGCCCTCTTCATGTCTTCAAGATGAACAACCACCCTTCTCGAGGCTCTTCGTAGTTTGTAACAGATCTCACTCTGAGGAAGAACTAAGGAATGCTTTTGGCCCGTTTGGTAAATTAGAAGAACTCAAACTTGTTAGAGATAGAAACACAGGAGACAGCAAAGGTTTTTTATACTTTCTACTATTTATATTCCTATTTAACAATTTGTAATCAAATTTACAAACATTTCAGGTTTGGCTTATGTAAAATATTCTAAAACTTCAGAAGCGGCAAGAGCACTTGAAGAACTTCATTTAACTGTAGTTGGAAATGTTGCGAGACCAATTAAAGTGATCGTCGCTTCAGGGTATTCATAAAATCACTTAAATTCAACTATTTTGCACAATAAAAAAAATATCTATTATTTTTAGCCGCCATGAGTCGACATCGCGAACTGATGATGAGCAAAAATATTTACGTCTATTTGTAATCATTCCCCGATCGATGACTGACAAAGAGTTAACTGATGAATTCAACAAATTTGGTCGTGTAGACTTTGCCAATGTTGTTAAAGACAAGGAGACTAGAGAAAGCAAAGGTTTTGGCTATGTTCGTTACAAAAGGTTTAATCGTGTACAGTTTTATGATATAACATAATAAACAAAAAAATATTTATTATTTATATCAGATTTTTAGATGCAGCTAATGCTTACGAAAATGCCGATCGAAAGTATAAAGCAATATTTGCCGAGCCAAAAAAACAGAAACCTTCATTCGATTCAAAGTTGTTATAAATTTAAAAATATTTCTCAAGACTACAGACAATATTATCAATATATATTTTTTAGTTTTGATTCATATGTATCCATGACTCCGTCGACTCAAATAAGCTTGCCGACTGGTGGAAATGGTGGTATTTCCGTGAATACTCCTGGCGATTCATTTTGTCGATTAAAAGTAATTTGTGCTCCTGTTTGTCAACAGCAACACATGTGGAGGCTTTTTGATATTGTTCCAGGTAATTAAATTTATCATTAAATGCATTATTTATATTTATTTACAATGTTTTTTTTATAGGTCTTGTTGATTTACATTATAAAGTAGATATTGTGAGACAGATTGGAGAAGCTCTCGTGACTTATTCAAATACACAAGCTGCTCACTATGCTCGAGAAAAACTACACGGGCTTGAATATCCTCCCGGAGCCAAACTTGAAGTACGGCCTGACACTCCGAGGCAATCTGGATGCTCCTCAAACCTTGTAAACAATGGAAACAATTCAGTAATAGACGGTAATCAGCAAGGTTTGGCTCAATTAGCAGAGACAATAGTGAAAGCCACCAATTTACTGCAGGCTTCCTTGGGAAATAAAGAAGAAGCTTTATGCAATGTTCGTCTTCCTTCCCCAAAGCCACTTGCATGTATCGACGCTCCTGTAGCTCAAAGGTGAGTTTCAGTGATAGACATCCAAAAATGATGATAATCTATATTTTTTTTTTGTAATCTAAGAAGTTCAAATTTAAGTTTCTAACAAACTTGATAGTTCTTGACCCACTTTCATTTGATTCTCATTAACAAGGTTTAAGAAATTATGTATTTATAAATATTATTTTTATCTGGAGTGTTTAAGCATATATTTTTATAGATGTTTTCTCGTTTGTCAACCACATCCTCCACCAATCAGTGCACTTCGAGATGTTTTCAGTCGATTTGGTGATTTAATCGATGTGTATACATTGCACAATAAAACTGTCGGTTATGCAATGTATGCTTCTACAAAGTCTGCCGAGGAAGCTCGAAAGGTAAATTAACTGTTGTATGAACTTTGAAATTTATTTTACATTCCGTTTTACAAATTATTGAATTATTAAATTATTTATAAACAGTTATTGCACGGAGCAGAAATATGCGGTATTAGACTGAAAGTAATGGAAGCCAAGGAACACCCGCGCTCCAACTCGGAGAGGTCGTCATCCCCCATTAATCATTCCAGCGATTACGACGATCGTCGGAAACGCTTCAAGCCTGAGAGTTCACAAACATAGAACATAATCATTCTTTATGTTGATGGTGAGCTTCTTTTAGAAGTGTCAATTATTCTGTCATAATATTAATGATAATTATATTTCTTCTCTTTTCTGCCTTCACTTTCCACCCAACATGTTTTGCACACATTCAGGTCTTAATTGAAAATAAAGTTGAAACTGAAAACTTCCAAAACAACTGTGATAAATAGAGTTGAGGAAATCGCGAAGATGCCCCTTCTCATGTGAGTATCCATTGTGATGTCTTGAAGACAAACTGAACTCGACTCGGAGACAAGAAACTTGTTTTAAAACGAAGACGACCGCTTGACACAATTATTTATTTTGTTCCAGACACAAACTTATTTTATTTCACTAACGACCTGGAATGCCATTTTCTAGACTGAATGTGACTAAACTGTTTATTTTGATTATGAATTGTTTATTTAATTTTTATCTGCATTACTTTAATATGACTTACGTACTTGTTTTTTTTTTATGACATGACATTATTATTGTAGTGTTTTTAAGTTTTCAATTTTTAATAAATTTTTTTTTCTAAATTGCAGGATCTCCTGATATGGAAAAAAACTAGCGAGAGCCGAAACCTTTCAATAAAAAAAACCAACGCAATAATTATACAATAACTAGTCTAAGAATTGATTTTTGTACCTCATAATTCTTTCATACCTTAAAAAAGATTGAACCAATTTTTTTACAGTATTACTGTTCTATAATTTAGTTTTACTTTACATTCGTGCAAAATAATGCTTCATTCCATATAATAATACTCTATTAAAATGCTCATTGAGGTTTATTTTCACCTCTTAACATTCCATTTTTTTTATTCTGCTCTTTGTTTCTTATGTTTGTAGAACAAATGTCATACTTGAAACATGTTTGACACCCCATAACTAATTTCACATTATGAGCCTCTGAATATGCTAAAGTTTGACTTTTACTCTACAAACATAGTAAACATTAAGTGGATTATTTAATTATAAGACATTGATCCTCCAAATAAAACATATCAAGTTGATTTGAAATAAAGTATATCAGATATTTTTTATTGTGATTTATTCAAACGTGTAAATTTTTTATAATTTTGTATAAAAATATTTCAGTACTAAATGTTTTTTTCTTATAATTTCATCATTATCAGCATAACAATTATAATTATGAACCAAGGCTTCCCTCATAAGATATATTAATTACTTTTTAACAAATCAATTAGTTGAATTACATGAGTCGTAGTTAAAGAATAATCGTAAGTGATAAAATTAAGATTCATTTTTTAGTTAAAAGACTTTCAATAAAATGAGTTTCATCTCATCTGGATGTTTTAAATTATATATTACACCGAGGTTGTTTATTTTAATGATCACCACAGTATTGCGAGAAAATTACAGGTTATGAATCGCATGAGAGTTCTCCACAACTAATCACAGATGCGTGTATATAATTAGATAAATCATTAGACCAGTACATACATTAAATATAATATTAGTGTGCTTGTTTTATGCACATACATGATTGACCTACTTATTTATTTTTACAAATGTAACTGAAGGTCCTCGAGAATTATTAATAATCCTACATTGCAGACACTATTAACCATTAGCTTAAATTTATTTTTATATAAGTGATTACATATTTTAATCATGCAATTTTTTCACATAGATTTAATAATGATTTATTTACATAGGAAATTGTCATAATTATGCAGAAATATCTTATAATTTTAGCTCACCGTATGAATTTATAAGAAACTCAAGGCTGACTACATGGTTAGTAAAAATTGTATTTAACCATTTTTATTAAAAATAAAAGAATTATATACAAATATGAAATTTTTACCAATTATAAAATACATAGTCATATTAATATTATTGTTTTTTACATTAAATGAACAAGTAAAATAATATTGTATATAGAATTTACATGGGGAAGTGATTGTTTTAAGCTTGCAATTGATTTTAAAAGAAACAAACGTTAGTACTATCCTGTACTTCATTTTCCTCACTGACAACGTGTCTGCAGATAGACATTGAAGTTTCATTGCAACATCACATTTCCTTACTTCTCATTTTCGAATAGGAAACTCAAGCAAACAGACGTTTTCTAACAATTTCATAGCATAAATCAACATGGTTATTAACATAGAGGATGAGATGAAGAAACACTTGGAGCTTTCCAAGACCGATTTGGATTCTTTGAGAGACTGGGCATCGAAACAAAACCACTTTCCAGAAGTTACAGGTAAGCTTTATATGCAAATTTATCAATTAAAGCACAATCAAGAATTTACATAAAAAATTCCATTTTTATTTTTTTACATACAGATAGAGAACTTATAATTTTACTACATAGCTGTTATTGGAGTGTTGAAAGAGCCAAACAGACAATGGATACTTATTTCACTTGCAGAACCCACGTTCCTGAACTATTTGAAAACAGAGACCCCACAAATAAAACTATGACCTTCATCTCTAAAGTTGTGTTAGTATGAAATATAATATTAAATATAATTTGAGAATAATCTGTGTTCTGTTTATTAGAATGTATATTCCGATATGGAGTGCTGAAGAATCTGTAATTTACTGCAGGCTTAAAGACTTTGATCCGTCTAATTATTATTTCGCCGACACACTTAAATTTTTCACGAATGTTCAAGACCTGATGCTCATGCAAAAAGTATGTCTATTTGCAACTATACATATATTTCATAAATTATGACGGAATTTATTGTAATTTTATCTGTAGGGAACCTCTAATGGATTGGTTATTATTATGGATATGAAAGGTGTAGTGTTTGGTCATGTAGCAAGGTTGGGTTTGATGACAATGAAAAAGTTCCTATTTTATCTACAGGTAATTGTTAACACCTATTATTAAAATACATTGGCTTTATTATTATGCTTTTAAGGATGGTATGCCTGTGAGGCTTAAGGGATTACACTTCACAAATATAGTGCCTTTTATAGATAAAATCTTGGCTCTTATGAAACCGTTCATGAAACAACAGTTAATAGACATGATTTATCTTCATCCTGATAATGGAGACACTTTGAAAGCTCTCGTTGATGTAAATTTGCTACCGGAAGATATTGGAGGTAAAGGACCAAACTCGGAAAAAGCTGATGGTAAGATTATTTTATTTATACACTAAAAATGTATCACTAATAATACAATATTTTAGCTGAAGTCCGTCAAAATTTAATAGACAATAGACAATTTTTCATTGACGAAGAGAAGAAAAGGATTAATGAGTCGTTGCGTCCTGGAAAACCAAAAAGCGCAGGAGAATTATTTGGCGTAGAAGGATCTTTCAAGAAATTAGACATAGATTAACTATTAATTTCTTCACTATGATTCTTTTCGATTTAATCTTATATAGGGAATATGAATGAAGAAAACAGTGAATCTATTTAATAATTTATTTGAATTTTTTTAAATATAAATACATCTATTACTAGTATAAATAAATTAATACATAACTCTTAACCTATGTAATATAAAAAAAAAAACAAGATAATTACTGCACGGGTGTGGAGGATTTTACAATTTTCTTAATAAAAATCTTATGTACAATTATTTACAAACCCTGTAAATACTACCTACTCACAAATGAATAGAGAAATACTTTAATTCTTCCAAAATCTATTTGTTTGCAGGATCATCTCGATTTGGATTGAAATTTCAATCCCGTAATCTTTGTAACAAAAAAACAACATTTTGAGTTTTCTAAAAAAACATCATTGTAGTGAATTGACTGACTAAATCAACAATTATTTTTTATCACATAATGTAAAGTCAAGCTCGGAAGTTTATCCGAATCAATAAAGCACCACTTTAAATGAAAGAATATCAGATTTTTAATATAATAACCAAACTTGAATGATTATAAAAAATACACTTGATGCCTACAAGTGTGTCTAAGGGGATTTCAAAGAATTTGATAATTATTATCTAATTTGATATCGAGATTATTGGCTTGGATATATGTTTCAAAGTATTTCTCCTTATCTTCATAATCGGTAACAAAATGTCTCAACTGTGGACAAGAGTCAATCAATAGTTTTATTATATTTTGTGATACCTTTAAAGAATAGTCTAACCATAAAAATTCCAAATTTACCAATAGTCCATCTTTGATTAATCTTTGAATTGAATCATCCAAAACAGTTTTTGTCTGATATTCTACGACTAATTTAGTAATGTTTTTGGCATGCGTTAGGAAAAATACAAGCATATTTTCTATATTAAAATTATCACATCCCAGTGTTAGGCTTTTTAATTCAGTGAAAATCGGAACACAAGTGTGTACATCGCTTGAGAATGTAGGTACATCTAAACCTTGAGATTGACTGATCAGGCGGAACATTTTTATTCGAGGACAACACCGACCGACAATCAGAATGGAATCTAAGTTCAATGTCCAGTCATTTGCTAGAAGACAAAAATGAGTAATATAACTCCCCTTCAGCCTGAGCAAGTGTTCCATCGATAAGCTAAATGAGAAGAATGAGAGGTTAAGCCTGTGGAGCTTAACATCGCTACTAGCTATTTGTTGAAGTATTTTATCTTTATCTCCTTCAGACAGGCAAGTGAGACTGAGATCTTCGATAGAAGGACACAACGACAGCAATTTTTGTATACTTGGAGCAGTAGCGAAGTGACAGATGATTGTTTTCAGAGATACCAGTTTTCGAGGCAAATTTCCTGAAATGAGAGTTGTGCCGACATCGCAAGATTCTATATGTAATTCTTCGAGATGCTGTAAAGATGCAACGAGATCTCTTATGCCATCTTGAGTAATGAATTTGCCCACTTTTATATTTGGACGAGCATTCCTCGGCGGGTCCAAGTATAAAATGTGGAGATTTATTAATTTTGAGATATGCTTGAGTCCTTGATCCGAAACATTTCTTAAGAAAGCTGAAGCATTGAATGGTGACTTGTTGATGTCCACCCTCGACACAGCATTCAACTCTCTAAGCTGCGTACAGTTACCACATACTACTTCTAGTATATCATCGGTGCAAATAAGATTTAGATCTAATATCATCAGTTGGTTTAATTGACAAAGTCGTTTAGTCCAAAAGTTATGAGGGATAATATTATCAAAATAACATTTTCTAAACACTCGCATATTGGGATGGATTAAAACTGACAACAGAATAACCGGGTGTACCATTGAAATATATTTATGTCTTTCAAAACACATACTGTCCAAAGATCTATAAATGAAAAATAAAACAGAATTTCAGATAGCATAATTATTTATTAAGACATTTTTAATAAAGATAAAATATTTACCTTGCGGGTAAGTTGTATCTGAGGAATTCATTCAACTGAGAAATTTTATTTTGGCACTCGGCCGATTCTAGATTTGGACATGTCTTTCCAATATACTCGCAGGAATTGATGACCACTTTCAAGAAACTTTTTTCAGCCATAAAGTGCAGAGATTGAGGTTTCTTTTTCGGTGGCATCTTTAGCTAATAGAAAATCCAAAAAAATTACAACCTTTTGACACAAGATATTTTATAAAATTAGTTCAATCCGCTGTAGTACAAAATATATATATAAGATGTAACGGAAAATAGTGTGCTTTTAATACAAATGTTATCATGTTGATGGGCGTAATAGAAACGTTAAAATGATATTCGATTTTGTGTGAGGTACGTACGTACTTATAATGAGGACTTCAGGAACCAGATTCAAGTTAATGGTATTAATTCAGTGGACAATATCCTAAAGCTGGTTTCAATGAACAGCTGAGTTGTGTTTACAAAGACATGACCCATAATATTTTGACACCATTGTCATCGTAATGTTGTCACACCTAATAAACTACCCCTTCTTCATTGATTATCACAAATAAAATAGTTAGTAATCGAAAAAGAAACTTGTTAGTACAGTAATTTTGTTGAAATTTAAACGTTTTTTTAAATAAAAAAAACTTTTCCCGATACATAGTAAATAGAGTAAATATTTTTCAGTCATTTATAAATAATATAAAGGTGACGATGCTGCCAGTGTACAATTATTGACAAGTGGGAGCAAAGTGACATTTGCAGAAGAACTTGAAAATGGGCGGAGGCAGTGCATCCACTATCACTATCAGCACCAGCAGTGGCCACAGCTTGTACCAGAAGACAGTGCGACACCTGGCGAGTACGCTGGCCAGGCTGAAGCCGCCTCCTTGGGATAAGGTTACTTCAAACACCGCACGACATTCACACTTTATTACATACATTATTTTTAATCAATTATATTAGAACCAACCTTACAAGTTTTAAATGTTGCGTATACATTTTTCATTTGAACCTTAACCCTAGTCTTGTCTGGGGAATTTTTAACGCACACTTCAGGATTCTGTTGCTTCTGAAATCTTTTCTCCTCACGTCACATTGAATTTAGACAAATGCTGGTATTCAATATTTTTAAATTCAAAATAATCTAATTAATTTTTAATTATACTAACTGTCACATACTGTATGGAAACCGTTTTGATTCAAATTTGAATCAATTAAATTAATTTTACAAGAGAAAAAAGCTGATCTCATAAGTGCAGGATTCCAGTCGCTAATAATACAGAATCCTGTGTGTTAACAGTTAATACTGATATTTATTATTGTGCGTAGGTCAACACGCTGTTCATGCTCTGTCCTCAAGTATCTTCCAACACTTTGATAACGGATCGATCAGCAGAAGCCACCTTTGCTCTTGGCATATTCTTTGTCGAGAGTGAACTTCAACATCAGAGCATCTTACTACCATATTTCCTGAAATTACTGCGGGCGTTACCCACTGCTAATTGGCAAGAACCGGCCTGCCACATTATTACATCTGATCGTAAGTGCATTCAATTTTCTTTCATAAATTTAAATAAATACCGTGACACCTTCCCTATTGGCGGGAGTCCCTTTATAAGGGGTTGGCCTTTACGAAAGAATATAGTAGAGATGGTTTCCCAGGCCACCACACAGCAATGAGTACTTAAGATCTAGTTTGCTAAGCTAGATCTACCAAGTGACTCCGGTGCCGTGAATCGAACCCGGGAGTCTTCACTCATGAATCCATTACACTAACCACTGGGCCACAAAGCGGCTCAAAAAAATCTTAATCTTTAATAATAGGTAATCTTTTTTATTCATTAAAGAATTATATTTTATAACACATAAAATTAAACATTATTCGATTTGCTGTATACTGGGTATTCTATAGTGCATTTTTTGTACACATAAACATGTGTCATATAATTTCTTATGGTAAGAAATTACTTTTTGCTGCCAGCCCCTCCTACGCCATTTCCTCCAGCCCCACCGCCAACTCCAAAGTTCATTCCCACTGAAAAATTGTTATGAAAGTATTAAAATCTATCAATTAAAAAAAGATATGTTTACAAAAATTTAATACATACTACCGGCTGCTGCTCCCGCTCTACCAGCAGCGTCTCCGCCAGCTCCTCCAGAACCTCCGCCTCCGGCATTGCCACCTAATCCCATTGACATGGCACCTTGAATATAAAAATATTACTTATTCATATTTACTTCTGTCCAATTAATGATTGTGTTAATTGATTACCTCCAGCACTACCCCCTGCTCCACCATTTCCACCACCACCCTGTGCCGTCACCTATATAATTTATTATTTTTTATAACACAGTTTCAAGGTTGATATTCTCGTTCATATGCAATTGCATGATTACAACTATTTTGATTAATAATGTTCATAGTAGCACAGATGACAATCATTTTACATTCATAATTATACAATGACAATGAGATGTGTCAATATGTTAATTTATGAATAAAATATTATGATCAAAGTAAGTTTTCTATTTTAATCTTTTATAAAAGCATCAAAATAAGAAAGTCCTTTAAGTATTTTTTTAAAAACATTTAAAAACAAAATTATATGAATTGAATTCAAAAAGTAAATTTTGACTTATATACAAATAAAATAAATGTATATAAATTAATAACATAATTGATTATGCATTTTTTGTGTTTATCTGTAATGAGTAGTAAATAAACAAAAACTGCCCTAAATAATCAAAGATTATGAGGTTAAGACTTACCAAACCAATAATGAGACTACTGAAAAATGCAACAGTGATAAATAGTTTCATTTTTTATTGATGTATCGTTAAGCTTGAATTCTAATCACAGACAACATAAAGTTGCATGCAGTCACATGCATTTATATTTTCTGAATAATCATTGTATTATTCTAAACAAAGTATCCCAACATTTGAATCATATCTATTGAAATATATTTTTCACATGCAATCATTAAAATTTTCATTACATTATTATTATTTCAACAAACAATTCATTTGAAAACTTCTTGAAAAAACAATGATTTATTATTGGGTTAATTAATATCAAATTTATTATAAATATAAATGGTTTTTGAACTACATGGTTTTATATTAGTTAACAAATCAGAAGATAGACCATAAATTTGTTATATTGACACTATAAAATTTATCTTCAACATCGCTATTCAAAATAACATAATATATAAGGGGTTTTTTTTCTATTTACATGGATGCAATTATATCCCTTGTGATATATTCAATAATTTATAATACTCACATTTATTATTTTATAAGGATAAATTAAGGTTTGTTAATTTTTTTAGGTATTCCGTCTGCTGAAAAATTCAGTTTTTGCTTGAATACACTGCTATCAGATATAGCCACTCGCCATGCTCATCTCCGAGAAGAAATTATATCAGCTCAAGTGGAGCTTATGAACAATCTAACTCACCATGTTACTGAATGTCATGAAAGCAAAGAAAATGCCCTCTCAAAGTTGCAGTTATGTAAAAGCACCATCCCAGTTCTTATCGGGCTTGCTAGATCTATGGGCAGGTTCTGCAATAACAATCCTCCGTTAATATGTCGAATCTTCCCCATAACTGATTCCAAAATAGAAGGCAATAAACCGCAAAGTTCAAATGGATCTACAGACACATCTACTTTGTCAAAGAAAAGAAGTTTCAATCAATTTCGCTCAATTATACCGAGATCACTTTCCGGTAATTTGAATCCGACAGCTCTTGATACTTTGAATTCAGATGTTATGGATGGACATGTACCATCAAACTCTTTAAAGAAGGGGTTCAAAGGACTTCAAAGTCATAATTCTGTACCATACGATCCGACAATTTACTTCTTTACTAAGTACGGTTCCAGTTTTAATCAATTTCCAAACATGAGATTTGCAAAAGAATCTCCCGAAAAGCGAGCCTCTATTCAATTTCCCGTAATGCATTTGCAGACAATATTGTCTCTTGCTAAGAAATTACTAGTCAAAGATCTGTTGAACTATTTGGATGAAGAAGCTGAAGATATTTTTGCATCGGGACAAATAAAGGTAAACTTTTATTATTAACACATATTCTTTAATACCTAATTAATCTTTTTTAATTATAGATTTTTCCATATCGGTCATTTTCGGAGACATTAAACCTTGTGATGGTGACACTTTTGAGGGAATTACTTCAAAATCAGAAAGACCTACCCGGTCCATTTACCAAAGATGTTCAAGTAATATAACTCATCTCATACTAAATTTACATTTATAAAAAGCAATTTTACAGTATGGATATTTGTAGGAGTTTGTAAAATGCCTTTTTCTGAGTGGCCAAACTGAATTACAAAGTAGACACCATGACGCTTCCGAACGTGAAGATAGAGAATCTAATTTTGCTACAGTCAATAAGTTCAAAGTGAATGTAATGGCGAATTCAGCTTGTGTCGATCTTTTGGTTTGGGCTATCGGAGATGAAACAGGTAAAAATGTATAAATATTATACAATTTTGAAAACTTCTAAATATTTCATACTGGCTACATTATTTATATTTTAAAAAAATGGGTGTTTTTTGTTTAAATGAATTATGGTAAATTTAAATGAATTTGTAAGCAGTTTGATTTCAAATATTGTATTTCAGTGGATGAAAACTATGAAGTGTTGGATTTGGTTCAGGCACTCATATATCTGATAGAGCAAAGTGAAGTACTCGGTACTCATCCTATATTCATACGAAATTATCCCTTTGATTTTGATTTAATCTTTTTTTTGTGATTTTTTGTAATCCCCCTTTTTGTTTGGCTTTTTTTATTCACCCTACCTTCTGTCCCTTATTTTTTTATTTGTACTCCATGTCTCTATTCGAAAACGTTGCATGGGTTATGATGATATACAAAACTCATCATTAATCGGGTTCTGTTCGGGAAAAAATGTTTTTATTGCATGTATTTTAAAGTTTGCCATATTCCGAAAACTATTTTGATTTTATATTAATAATAATTTTGTGTTTAGGTGCCGATTCCTTGTGTGGAAGACTTAATGAAAAGATAACTTCAACACACAATCATAAATTAGTTCTGGCTCATATGCCTCTTCTTATGGTGTGTCTGGAGGTGAGTTAGATAGGAATAAAAATTGATAATAAATATGTGTATTTTTAATCATATTTTTATTTTTTATTATAGGGTTTAGGGAAACTAGCTGTCAAATTTCCAAATATTGCTGGCACTTCTATAAATTGTTTACGGGATTTCTTGGTAAAGCCATCACCTATATTAATAAAACTACATAAATTAGCCACGGAGCGCTCTGGTAAAGATAAATTTAAAGTGACTTGTAAGTATTTTATGCATAATAAAATTATAGTTATAAAAATGGAATACATTATTATGTGAATATTCAGTGCAAGGAAATGAACTTATAATGGGAGACAATATGTCATCTCGATGTACCGCATTTGAAAAATTACGTGATGCTGCTATTGAAAATCTTTGCATCGCTTTGGAGGCCGCGCAGTCTCTTGATCCTCTTCCGGTGGTGGAATTGGTATCATCTGTTAGTAATAGATTATTTACTGCAGAGACCAGTGATAGGTATTATTCTTTTATGTGTTCTGTAGTTTCTTTTAGACACTTAATAAATAATAAAATTGTAATTTTAGCTCATCATCGTTGATAAGCATGAATATTGTGATTATGTTGGGTCATGTTGCTGTTGCCCTCAAGGATATTCCCAAGGCTACCGATACTATTTTATTATTCTTTCAACAAAGGTATTCTTAATAATACAATCCAACTGGTAACTTTTTATTTTATGTATAGTATGTTTTAGATTCTGTCGTGTGCCGTCATTGGACACATTGATTGTTGATCAACTAGGCTGTATGATTATATCTCAGTGCGATGGAACAGTTTATGATGAAATCATGAAGATGTTCACTGTAATTACCGTGGAAGCCGCGAGTGCTGCTTATGGAACATCGGGAGTTTCCGATGATCGCAAGCAGTACAGGTAAAATATTCAAATAAATTATTTAACTCTATTTATCTATCTGATAATTAATTTTCAGACATGTTTCTGGAGCTGTTATAAATGCTCTAGCTAATATAGCAGCCAATGTTCCTGGTGAACAAGGAATGACTGAACTTCTCGGTCGACTACTGGAACTTTTTGTCCAGTTGGGACTTGAAGGTAAAAGAGCTTCAGAAAGAGCTCCAAATGCCTCAAAAGCTTCCAGTAGTGCTGGAAATTTAGGTGTTCTTATACCTGTTATTGCTGTAAGTGTATTATTTATTTTTTTATATTGTATAAATTATTAACACATTTTATTACACACATTACATTTTCTTCACCTTAGGTTCTTGTAAGAAGATTGCCTCCGATCAGAAATCCGAAACCAAGACTCCACAAGCTATTTAAAGATTTTTGGCTCTACTGTGTTGTAATGGGTTTTACAGCAGCAGATTCAGGTATTATTATTTTTTAAATAACATCAATAATACGTCATTATATACAATAATTGATTTGCTATTAAATTGTTCCTGATGATCGTTCGCAATTGGGAAAACACCAGGAAGACGCTACCGTAAGTCATGTGCTGTTAATAAGTGTTTTTCTCTACAAGCCCTTCTTATGGTTGTTGTTCCCCATTATGCATTTGTATTAATCGTTAAGTTATTCAATTCTATTGATGTTGTGTGACTTTTTGTTTTGAACTGTTTACTTATTGTGTTTTATGTTGTTACCAATAATCCAGTTTTATATTTGATTTAACAATTAATTTTGAAGGTTTGTGGCCAGCTGAATGGTATGCTGGAGTCAAAGAGATCGCAGTCAAATCTCCTTATCTTATTTCACAAAGTCCATCAAGATCTGAAATGCGTGAGCTTCAATACACTTCTGCTGTGAGGAATGATTCTGTATCTTTAACCGAGTTGCAAGAATTAAAGACACAAATATTAGCCTTACTTGAACATCCCGCAGATGTAACGGCATACGTGAATAAGTGGAATTTCGCACAATGTACATATTTGTTGAGTGTTTATTGGTTGGAAACGTTAAGGTTGTTATTATACTTTATTGTAAATACAAACGTTTTATGTTTACTTAATTTTTTTATTATTCAAGAGTTTTAAATTCCCCTGAACCATCACTCCAACCTATAATTGAGTATTTGAATGATTCTGCTCTTCAAAAGGATAAGCTCGGAATGTGGCAATGTGTATGCAGGTTATTAGATGCAATTTATTTAAAAATATATTATTGGATGTTTGAAACAATGATTTTTTACTTCAGTGTCGGCGATAGAGTATTCCAAAAATTCTTGGATGTAATGTCCAATAAACCGAAAGATGAAGCCAGGGAACGGGAGTTGGAAGCCCACGCTCAATATTTATTGGTCAATTTCAATCATATTCAGAAGCAGATTCGTAGAGTGGCCGACAAATATCTGGCAGGCCTAGTTGATCGCTTCCCTCATCTACTCTGGAATTGCAAAGTATAATTTTATTTTTAAATAATAGTAATTTGTTTGTTTATTAATTTATTATTAATTTTAATTAGGTCTTGTGGGCTATGCTGGACATTCTTCAAGTTTTATCATTCAGTCTCCAACTGGATGCGAATCAAGAGACACCGGTTTTGCGAGTGCCGTCTACAAATCTTACTCTTCAACTGCAAGACACACTTGAAGCTCGAGAGGTTTGTAAAATGTTATGAATGCACAAGTTATTGTTATAAATTGAAATGATTTATTTATTCTTTTAGAGTATTGTAAAAGATTTTGCTGACCGATGTCACGGAATTGTTCAAGAAGCTATGAAATGGGCACCTCAATCTACTAGATCACATCTGCAAGAATATCTCAATCAAGTATGTTTTAAAATACATATTTTATAAATGATTTATTACTATCAATATAAATTTAGGTTCCCGACTCAACTCTTTGGCATCACAGTGGCTTGGCTCTCGCTACTGACTCATTATTCCAGGCATTCCGCCTCAATCAGCTCAATGCTAATTTATCCACAGCAGCACTTGACAAAAGACCGAGATGTGTTAAAAGTGATTCATCAAGATTTGTATCTGTGTTGAGTGTTCGCAGCCACTACGCTGGAGAAGTATAATTTTAACTTTTTGTATAAATTTATAATGATTTTTACTATAGGGGAATTATTTTCTAGGTGGCCGGTATGTTGGATGATACTCCGGAGAGTGAAAGATGCCGGGTTACAGAAAGAATTGCTACTAGTGTTTGGGAAGCTGGTAAAAAAGGTGGCGGTGGAGAAGCTTCACACAGAAGAGCTTTGTGGAGAGCTACAGCTTTGCTCATAAACACTCCGGGATTACATCGTCAGCTTTTACATGCAGTTGGTTAGTATATTTAATGTTTAAGCTGTATTTAATACTTTTATTATAATAAAAAAAAATTTAGCATGGTCCCAGGTTGAGATTTTTACTGAAGACGCAATGAACACGACTATTGAATGTTGGCAGTGGCTCATTACAGCTAGACCAGATCTTGAATTAAGGTTAGTCAAGCCGCAGAATTTTTCTTATAATAATAATACATAACTATGTTATTTATTTTTAGATTCTTACATGAAATGTTTGCTGCTTGGCAATACACTGTAGATAAAAAGATGGGGTTGTTCTCTTTACATCATGATGAAACAAGTCCTCTTGCTGCTCACGAAGGTAATATTTTAAAATGTTACTTAAAAAATTATTTTAACTAGTCGCAAACAAACACATTATTGGAATTTCATAGGTTGCAAGCTGGAGCCGACTCCTCCATTTGTCATCCCACATGGAATTTGGGTTGGTTTCCTGTGTGAATTGGGTGAGACAGCTAAATATTGCAGCCAAGAGAAGGTTGAAATGCTAGCGATGTTAATTCACAGGTACATTTCTTGCTTTGACTTATTTAGAGTTTTTGTTATAAATATGCTTGTTTCATAGGTCCCTTCCTATGACTGTTGGAAGTCGAGAATGTCATCAAAATAGACACGTCGATGCTGCTGGAGTTAGATTCAAGTAAGTTCTTTTATTAAATTGGATTATAATCATATATATGTATTGATAATTTGTATTTAAAAAAAACATAGACTTCTCTCTTGTGGTCTGTCACTACTTCAAGGAGATATGCTACCGAGGTCTCTTGCTCGGAATGTACTCCGAGAACGAGTGTATAGTTCGTGTTTAGATTATTTCTGCCGAGAACCTCGCTGTCCATCTCGCGTCGGTACAGATTTACGTGAAGATATTGTCTCTCTTTTGCGTTTTTGGTCATTGATGCACTCGGATAAGAAATATCTTAAAGCCAGTGCGATTGGAGGTATTATAATATTTATTTTATATCCTATTGAGAGATTTATAATGTGTTACGTGTTGTAGATTTTGACATGTTTGGGCCAAATGGAATGACAGTGTCTCACAGTGCTTATACAATAAACACACCAGAAAATAGATCTTCTGTAAATAGCAATGACTTTACCAGGCAGCAGGCGTCTGGTTGGATAAATACGGTAATATTTTTTATTATTTTATTAAATTCCTGTACAATAAATAATGATTCAACTTACAGGTACCACTTTCATCGGCTCCAAGTGGAAGTATAGCTGGGAGTATAGTCGGAAAAAGATCAGCTCGATCAATTAAATTAACAGCAAAAGGCACTGCAGATGTATTCGTCAAAGATTACATCAAAAAGAGAAATTTAATATTAGAATTGCTTGTGAGTTGTACAATTTAATTGTGATTGTATGTGTTTTGAATTTTTCTTTTATAATATTTCAGGCGGTTGAAATAGAGTTTTTAATAATTTGGCATAATCCCGGCAGCCGGCCGGAACTCGCAATTGCCGGAGAAGATAATATAACAGCGTGGAGGTCTAAACCAGTCACAGAAAAGTCTTGGAAAGACTATGTCCGTTTGGCCTGGGATATAAGTCCAGTTTTGGCAGTCTTCCTTCCTGAAAGGTAATCGAATAAAAATAAATATTATTTCAACTTACTAATTCAATAGTATTATTTTAGATTTAAAAATGAGTCGATAATTGCTGAGCTTCGTCGAAAAGTTAGATTAGACCCCATGTCCGTCTCTCATATTCCTCAAGCTCTACAATATTTAGTTACCACTGAATCTTTATTGAATGATTCTATTGAGGTATATATCATTAAATTTATTATTTATTGATTAGATTTTGATATTGTTTTAATTTACAGTTGGTTCATATGCTGACTTGGGCACCGGTAACTCCGATCGAAGCTCTCTCATTCTTCTCCCGTCAATATCCTCCTCATCCGACGTCGGCACAGTATGCCGTTCGGGTGTTGGAGAGTTATCCCGCCGATGTTGTGTTGATGTACATTCCACAGCTTGTTCAAGCTCTAAGACACGATACTGTAAGACCATATTTTTAAACAATCAATTGTATATGTATTATTCTAAAAATATATATGATAAATATAGATGGGATATGTTACGGAATTCATCAAATCCATCGGTAAGAAGTCACAATTAGTCGCCCATCAGTTGATTTGGAATATGCAAACAAATATGTACACCGACGAAGAGATGCTCTGCAAAGATCGTAAGTTGTCAATAATAAAAACTAATTATTATAAGTAAATGTATTATTATTTTTAGCTGTTTTATATGACACCCTCGATTCGTTGACGAAGAGTATTGTGGCTTCCTTGTCTGGTCCAGCGAAGGCGTTTTATGAAAGGGAATTTGACTTCTTTAGTAAAATTACTAATATTAGTGGAGACATTAGGCCTTTTCCTAAAGGCCCCGAAAGAAAAAAAGCTTGTCTTGAAGCTCTTAAAAAAATCAAGGTGACATACAAATAATGAATCACCGCAGTATATTTAAAACTAATAATACATATTGTTTCAAAAAGGTCACTCCTGGCTGTTATTTGCCGTCAAATCCAGATTCTATGGTTGTTGATATTGATTATAAAAGTGGTTAGTATCTCATAGATTTATTTAACATATTTTTTTATATTATTAATAATGTGGTATTAATAAATTCTAGGTACTCCTATGCAGAGTGCAGCTAAAGCGCCATACTTGGCTCGTTTCCGAGTGACTCGGTACGGAATTACAGAGCTGGAAACTCTAGCGCTCAGTGTTGCTGAAAATGGAGAATATAATCCGCCTGTAATTATTATTAATTTAAAAAAACCTAATATATATTTTTTCAACATGCTAATAATTATTTTATTGCAATTGCAGGATGATGGGAAAGATTATTACACGGCTATGGGCGCCGAGCTATGGCAAGCGGCTATTTTCAAAGTCGGGGATGACGTGCGTCAGGATATGTTAGCTTTACAAGTCATCAGCATTTTCAAAAATATTTTCCAGCAAGTTGGAATCGATCTTTATCTATTCCCGTACCGAGTGGTCGCCACCGCTCCGGGGGTAAGAATTAATTGATTTATTAAGTCATAATGTATTTTAACACTATTAATTTCAGTGCGGTGTGATTGAATGCGTTCCGAACGCCAAGTCTCGAGATCAACTAGGAAGACAGACTGACATTGGCATGTTTGAATATTTCATAAAGACATATGGCGATGAAAATACTAGAGATTTTCAGGTTGTATACCATAGTTAATAAATTGTATGCTTTATAAATAAATATTATAAATGTAGGCGGCGAGACGGTGTTTTATCAAATCAATGGCTGCTTACAGTGTAATTGGTTTCCTTCTTCAAATCAAAGACAGACATAACGGCAACATAATGCTGGATACAGACGGACATATTATTCATATTGGTAAAACATTTTTTTTAATTGAATATTTAAATATAGATATAGAAAAAAAAAGAGTTTCTTGTCAAACTTATAGGTAAATGCTTCATTAAAATCCATAAATAATGATGAGGTTAAAACATTTCCAGATATATATATTTTTAATCCAAATATTTGCTTGTAGACTTTGGTTTCATGTTTGAATCATCGCCCGGTGGTAATTTGGGATTCGAGCCTGATATTAAATTGACCGACGAGATGGTGATGATAATGGGCGGGAAAATGGAAGCTCAACCCTTCAAATGGTTCTGCGAGTTGTGCGTGCAAGCTTTTCTGGCCGTCAGGTATTTATCATACAATTTTTAATATTTTTATCCATCTAATTTGTTTGTTTATCCGCAGACCTTATCAAGAGGCTATTATATCTTTAGTATCGTTGATGTTGGATACTGGACTTCCTTGTTTTAGAGGTCAAACCATCAGATTACTCCGTGCTCGTTTTGCCCCCAATTCGACCGACAAAGAAGCTGCGGCATTCATGCTCTCCGTCATTCGAAGTTCCTTCCTCAATTTCCGAACTAGAACATACGACATGATTCAATATTATCAAAATCAAATCCCATATTAAATGTTATTATATTAGAATTACTTTTTGAGATATGAAAATTTATTTGAGGTGCTG
Source organism: Agraylea sexmaculata (assembly GCA_022606485.1). Classification (NCBI taxonomy): domain Eukaryota; kingdom Metazoa; phylum Arthropoda; class Insecta; order Trichoptera; family Hydroptilidae; genus Agraylea; species Agraylea sexmaculata. Next base: position 30,600 of record JAGTTH010001375.1, on the reverse strand, counting down.
TTTACCCTTTTTAATACACATTTACAAAAACACTCGGGTGTCCTTTTATACAATAGATGATGTTTGGTATTAATTAAAGTACCAGTTTTGTTTTTAAATACATTCACTTTTAAAAATGCATAAAACGATACCCGAGTGTACATAATATTTGAACTACTGCCGTTGAATCTATCTAATGCATATCTATCTTAAATATTCTTGTGTGTTTTGTAGGTGATGGGAATAATTTTTAATAAAAAGGGGGAAGGCAGGAGTTTACTTGTTAGTCGAACCGTCAGTATTTGTAATATCTACATTCCCAATATATAGTTGTTATAAAATAAAGAAGCATATTCACTGTTGTAATATTTAAATTGGTATTAGGATGATTGTGATAAAGCACATAGGTTATTTATAATATGTTTTTTTCTTTCCACACATATTTCCAGTATTAATTTGTTTGTGAAACAATGTGAAGTATTCCTAAATATTAATGCTGAGCATGTATATTTATTTTTAACTATTGAACTGTTGACATAATATTTATTGAAGTGTTTAAATTATATTGAATAAAGTTACCATGTTTGAATAAAATAGTTTTTTCACATATTTACATTGATGAAGGATAAATGAAATATGTTATAGGTAAAAAATAATTTATTACATAGGATTTTTTTAAAAATTTAATTTTCTGCATCTTCCGGATCTGGTTCTTCAAAATCTTTTGTTCTGACATCGGCATCTTCTCCATACTGAATGACATTGTCGATAGTGAGGAGTACGTCGAGGATGCTTTCATCGTCTTGTATGTTGAAGGGAATGAACCTAACGATGCTGAAGTCTTCGATTATCCTGCCCAATGCTTCTGTGAGGTTAATGTGCTTTTCGTACCATTTCGAATGTCTTCCTTGCATGTCGGCTAAGAGACTGTGAGGATCGGGATCTAAAAATCTATCCATTTGACTTTTCGCCGATTTGCTCAAGAGGTCCATTTTACTCAAAATATTTACATGTGGTAATTCCAAATTAACCATTACACTGAGAGCGGCCATTGTTCCTAAAATGAAATAAGCATGAGGTCAAAAAGTAAATGTGTTTAAGTATTAGTTCTACCTGATAAGAATTTCGAGCCGTCAACCATGAATTGTGAATCGACTAAAAATATAGCAGCGATTCTGAAGTTCCATCGGTGTAGTAATTCCACTAATCTTTTCATCACCGTCAGATGTGTATAAAGTTCAACTTGTCCTGGGCAATCAAAGAGAATATAATCATCATCTACATCGCCTAGCTTCTCCTCGAGCCATTCGGCATTTTCAAGTAGTGTTTCCATGCAAAATACTAAGCCTCCGTTCGGTCCGAATTGTAGTTCTTCATCTTCCATTGCATCGTCAAGATGTATTAATTCCCTAATATCGACGAGCGGCTCATAGTCAAAGTGTTCAGCAGCAGGATCAAAATTAACAACGTCTATATGGCGATTATTATCTGCTGCATGCTTCACGATAGCCGAACAATAGGTGGACTGCAAAATGTGACAAAAATTGAGGTTACGAACTTGTTTAACAAATCAAATATCATTGACAATTTACTAATTTGAGGCTTTTAACTTCAAACACATAAAATAAGGTGAATTTACCTTGCCACTACCAGCAGGGCCCATCACAAGCTGTGCGTATCTCATTTTTATTATTTCTTTCTCTTAAGTCTAAAGTTTGTCAATGTGACACTTGTTTATTAATGTTGCCATGATCTTTTATAATCAAAACACATAATCACATAAATATATTTAAAGAAAATCGATTTTCTTACAAATCAATGAAATCTTTCGTATGTATACTACTAAATATATAGACTATAAAAAGTTTTATTATAATAACTATTGGTATTCATATTACGTATAGCTGCGAAAATCACATTTGCAAACCTTCATCTTGCCCATGCTTTCATCTTGACTGTACTAATGAATTATTTTACTTAAATAAAACAATTTATTTTTTATGTTTATTAAATATATTAATATGTTGTACATAAAGTCATCATTCGTACATATAAACCATTTATAATCGTATTAATGCTATGCATAAACAATTAGATTCAACATTGTATAAATAGTACAAAGATAAATAAGCATTTTTAGTATTCACAGTTATAAGAAAAGTGATGAAGCGAGCGTTCGCCCGAGATTCCCAAGAAGAGTCACATTAAATTGAGCCCATGGTTGAGTAACGCGTCCTCGGCAATCTCCAGGAAAGAACGATCTGCCTTATTCACAATCAATACAATTTAATCAATATTTTCAGGATAGTAATTTAAATACCATGTCCCCGGAAACATTGAGGAAATTAACTTCGGACCAAAATGTTTAAGATAAGAGCCCATAAACAAAGTAGTCCGAAATATGATGATATTGTGAATAATAATATACTTTTCTATATAAATGTCAATCACACCGATAAATAGTTTTTAATATAAATCCCCATATTTATAATGGGAAATATTTACACCAATCTTTATAATACTAAGCACCACCATGTTTGGTAGTTACGATAAAAGAAGGAATGTACATTTAAATAATACCCACTCGACTCATTCTCGATGCGACAAATTAAGAATAAGTCGAGTGGAACGAAGGGCGTGATGAAAATAGGATAACCCTTTTAATGGATGTAAATGTCCTAGACAAAGCTGTATTGGTTGTCGACGGCTCTTGGGGGAGCGCCGGCAGTTCCTTCGTCATCGCTTGCAGGAGTGACTTCTCCTGGAGCCACTCCAACTGCTCCTGAAGTCCCGGCCGCCCAAAGAGCTTCGAGGTCAGCTCTGCGTATTCTCACATCCGACCCGTGTGTGGCGCCCAACTATAAATAACAATTTTCTCTTTAGGGAGTCCAACGAAATAGGTTTTAGGGGAGGAATGAAATAAAATAAAAAAAATATCTTAACCTTCTATAAATAATTTATAGGCCTTTTCGACATCATCAGATGGTTGAACAACAAAAATCTTAAAAAATATTTATACGACAAGACACATAAAAAAAGAGAGGATAACAAATATGACATTGAATAATATAAATTTGTTAAGACAGAAAATAAATACACAGCATTTCAGAAGTGGAATGATTTTCAGCATTCAATAATTCATTTTTGGAAGAACATCGAAAATTTATTATTAACAAATAGAATAATTATAAATATCACAAATAAAAAATAAGGAAGACATACAAAAAAAAAAAAAAAATACACAAAGCATAGAAAAATTGAGTATATATGAAGATAATATAAAAGAGGAAACAATACTAACAATGTCTAAAAATGAATTGTCTTCATTCGTTTATTATATAATTATGGCAGTGTTTATTTTTTAATATAAAATATTCTAAAGCTATTTGAGCCGATTATAATGTATGTACAAAATCAAATTAATAAAATGATTGCATTCAAATGAGAGATCGCATACAAGAATACTTAAAGCACTACTCGTTTAAAAACATTTAAAAATAAAATGAACACACATGCGAAAAATAGTTCGAAAAAAAAAAATCTTATCTATTTACACTGAGAATACACATAAAGCTGCATCTAGTTAAATTTTAACTCGGTTGAACTCACGAGAGATTCTCATTTATCACATTCAACTCTACTTTTTCCACAGTTCGCAACCGATATAAAAAGACATCAAACACATAATTTCATCACCAAAGGCAGTTTGCGGTCAGTTTGTAAGCAATTAATGTTAATAATCTAAACACTACAGATAAATATTGTATTGTAATGAGTTATTATATTAACAAACTATATTGTTTATTAGTTTTAGCATTTGACAATGTTTAAAGATTTAATTTGGCTTTCAGTTATACAAGCATTGCCAGTAACCGCAAACTGACTGTGTAGTACTAGAGTTACTGCAAGCTATAGCGGAGTACGCAAATTAGCGTTAAGTTGCCTGTCTCACTTGGCGATTGTGCGGGTTGCTGATGACATACTCCGTGAGGGTCACGTCTGCCGTCCCACCACTTTCCAGTGGAATGGGGTTCTGTCTGAAGTGTTCTAGCATATCGTAGATGTTTGGAAACCATAAATGTTGTACTCGGCATTGTCCCATATCATTCAGAGTCATTCTCAAATGTTTAGCTCGACCCTGTAGAAAATTATTAAGTTAGCGATCAATTATTGGTTTGTATGCGGCAGTAACTAAAAATTTTACCTGGAAATTGAAAGTGAGTACGAATTCTCCTCTTCGAGTCTCACTCTGTCTCACAAGATATACTCCGTGGCCTGCGGCTCCGCCTAACAATACACTAACTGCTGCATCTGACCTGGCTAGTGTACCATGGAACCACGGCCAATTCCTAAGCTGCACAGCTAAATCTACTTCACTCTCTAAAACATATATTTTTATTAAAAAAAAAAAAATATTAAATACTATTTGCATTGTAAGAATTATACCAGTTTCGCTGGGTTCTTCGGCCATTGTTTCATTGCATAGTTCGAAATTGCTATTACTAGACACACAATCCCGTCTAGGTGGAAGATCTGGTACAACTGCAGTCACAGACGGAGTGGCATTATTGGCATCAGGAGCTGCATTTGTTGCAGTATTTGCTGGGGTCGAAGGAGTGGCCGCAGTTCCAGGTGGAGCATTTGGATCACCCGGAGCAACCGGTACTGGAGCTGCTGCGGCCGGAGATTGAGCAGGTGCGAGGGCTCCCGGTGGAGGCTGAGAAGTTGGTGCACTTCGCATACAATATTTGATGGTCGCTAACCATGACCGCATATCGTCAGTATCATGAGCTTCAATAACATACTCCATATTGTTGTCAGCCTAAAATGAGTGTTTTATAATAAAAATAAAAAAATCTAAAAGGGTTTAACATTAAATATTTTACCTTTAAAACGAATGTATTTTCATGGTCAGGCATCTCCAGAGCGGTGGTCTCTCTAGCTTCTGTGATTAAGAAGCAGAATACACCGCTCCTCGGTTTGGCAGCTTTAGGGGGAGAATAAAATTCTAGCATGTATCCGCCGACAGTCTTGACCAGTGCCAATCTGCACTTTTCCCACTTGTGTGGACCTCCGGGCTGTTCTAAGCTTTCAGGCGTTAGATAATTCACTAACCCTTCTTTTCGACATTCTACTACAATTTTGGCTAATTTGGTTTTGGTCTGTCTACCAGAGTGACCTGAAAGCTCTACTTCGTCAGAATTCTGTTTGTGAAACAGTCCTTTTCCTCTTCTGAGACCCTTAAAAGAGAGCCGTCTGAAGAAGTGTTTTGGCTGAGTCTTGGGAGAATCTGTGTCTTCTGAAAAGTCACTCTCTTCATGAGTATGGGAATGAGATCCGTTGGGAAGTTTGCTCTGCACTTTAAATTTGCAAAAGTCAATTTCAAACTGTTCAGTAAAAATGTCCACAAACTTCTTCATGAAGTGTCGATAGGTGAGTGCCTCCCGAGTCGTTTCGGCTCCGTGAGCCGACATGTGAGAGAGACACGCCCTGGCAAATTCTCTGGCGGCCGCTTTAGCATGTTTGTCACTGAGTTGTTCCCAAGTGTTACACTCTCCGTCGCTGTAACCAGCCGTCGAAGCAGATGCCATCTTTCTCATTTCAACTTTTCTCCCCCAGCATGTTATCCATGATAGATGTGTCTTGCACATCCGACAACTTTTATATGCAATTTAATGTCCTCAAAACGTCCATTTTTAGAGTTTCTTAAGTCATTTTTCCAGACAAAGTCTATAAAAAAAAATACAAATATAGTTATTGATTTAAAACTACTACTTCCCAGAGAAATGTTAATGATAAGCAAGTAATGTGATATTACAGTTCCTGCAAATGCTGAGTCAAGCAATGTGTTTAATGTGAATATAAAATATTCCAGGAACACGAGTTGCGCAATAACAGCACTGGCAGGATCATCACGCTATTTCTACTACGCAGTCTAGTCTACAGTTTGGACTAGACTATTATAAGGCTCCGTGTAGTCTAGTCTTAGTCTAGTCCTAGTCTTAGTCCTAGTCCTAGTCTTAATCCTAGTCCTGGTCTTACACGGAATCTCAACAACATAGCAGACACAGGATGACAGGACGGATTACAGAATATATTACCCGAGTACTGTAGGCGAGGGGCGGGGCGGGGGTGGAGCTAGCGGGGGCGGCGGGGGGCGCCAGGGGCGGGGAGGCAGCGGGGGCAGGGGCAGGGGGCGGGGCACTGGCTGACAGGGACCACCACCGGCACAACAACTGCATCACACCACACTCTAAGCTTTTATGGCTGTTCACAACGCATCACATTACATACATACCTACATGTCAATGACCATACTTTTTTGTGATAAATGTATGTAAATCACATTGGAAAGAAGATTATGATCATTTTACTGGCTGGAAAAAGGTACATCATAGTTTTTAGTGACCCATGAACTGTTATCTTCATCGAGAATGAAAAAAACGCTAATAAAAATGTATGACGATGGCATTAGGTTGGTTTATAAATACGTTTATATTGTTGGAATTAATTATTTTATTAAATTAAATTCTCTCTGTGTATGTATGTAGATAGGTGAGTTTTCTTTGCAAGTCGCTTGGGAAAACTGTGACATATTACAACGTAAACAATAAAGTTTTTTTTTTTTTAATATTTTGATCAGAATCTTGCTTTTTCTGTTTTCTGCTCATTTCAGTTCCCACCAATTGGCCAACTTGTTTCGAACAGCATTACTTTGTTTGTACGTGCGTATTGAATGAACTCGATTGTATTTGTAAAATATGATAGCTCGAGAATTTATTTTGAAAGCGTCGCGACGTTGAGAGGGTCGTCGGCTCCAGCATTTTGCTGTAAAGCTGTCATCAGCCTCGAAATGCGCCCACTTCCACATCTTGGAATACATTCGCATCCACTTCGACACACACACACTTCACAATGAACGGCTTCCGATGAATTTTCATTTGAAACTATGTAAGATACACAAATAAAAACCACAATTTAAATATAACTATTTTATTTCATAAATATAAAAATATATACACATTACCTTTGGTCTTTATAAAGAAAAAAAAATATCATCAAAAATACATTTAAAGCGTAGTAATTACTTATTATCTTTGGCATTAGGCACTAAGGAATTAATGAAAATATTATCTAGGTGCGTAACCGTGCATTATGTAGTCATCCATTTGCGCTTGCTGGATCATCCTGGAGCCTGGAGACGGCGGTGGAGGAGCATGATGAAGGTGATGTTGTTGGTATGGAGTCTGTTGCTGGTGAGGATGATGGAAGTAGGGTCTTGGAGCAAAGTGATGCTGATAAACAGGATGAACTGGTCCATAAGAGCAAGGCTCACTTGAATACGGTTGTGATAAAGGACCTAAGCTTGAACTACTTCTAAAAGAGCTCTCTTGAACATTCGAAGGTCTGAAGGCCACATTTTCTTGAACCCTAAACGCAGGACTGTCTTGCAAAGGATCCGGACATAACACTTGATTTGTGGTGTTGTTATTATTGTTATTTGTAGGCTGGAGAAGGGCGACTTGTACTGGAGAAGATCCAGGTCCAGAACTTCTAGTCTCGTCTTCTGTAGGACATAATAAATAATTAATTCCAATTTATTTACTATTATAAAAAATAAATATACCTTTTGTATTCGAATTCGGCGTAGCTCTGTGGCTTCTTGGAGGTCTTTGTCCATTATTGGTCAATTGTAATTGATTCATCACTTCGGGACTGCTACGATAAAAATAAAACTAGATTAAAAATTGTTAATTTTAAGTGCTTGTATAAACGAAAGAGTGTTTATTTGACTTTTGAATAGCACAGGAGATATTTCTCGGCTCGAGTATTTCCAGAAAAAACAAATATCATTATACTTGAAAAATACAAACGCAAAAAATAATAATCAAAATTAAGAAAACATTTTATATTTAATTAATTTACTATTCTCAAATATATATTTTTTTAATATTATTTTAAAAGTACATACTTTTTGGATCAACAAACAAACGCGGTGAAATTCTTACGCAAGTGTTTACATTCGAAATGCTCTGTTTATTTTTCAACTCTTAAATCGTTACCAGACGCTTTTTTTATATATTGAATTTGGGAATTTACCAGTCATCGGGATCACAATCTCTGAAACCCTTTGCAAACGGATTGCTTGCGATTTTCAGCTGAGTTATCTGAAAATTACGATACAGGATTAATTGAATGTTAATTTTAAGCGTGTTTTTTAAAAACTTACCCTGTGATTTTGATAAGCGGTGACGGCAGTGAATGAAGTTTCAGGAAATACGAATGTTTTGTAGTTGATTGTGTCTGATGATGGAGTTCCCCTTGGAGGAAGATAAACTACGTGAAATCTGGGTTGATATCGATGCATCGAGTTCAAGATTATCTATAAAAGAAATGTTATTAATTAATCGAATACGGCATGACGAAAATAACACATCGATATTGTTTAAAAATGGCACAATTCCTATAATATATATATAATTGTTGAACGTGTTTGTATGTTATACATATGTATGTATTACATATCCCTCAACCACCAGTGTTACCAGATGGAAGAATAATATTTTATATAATTATTTTACTACAATTAATACATAATGGTCCGCCATCTTGATATTTATCATCCAATTGTAGGGCCTATTATATCTGTGGAGTTGAAATATTAAATACTAAATAAATAACATACGAACTAAAAATATTCAATTTTATATTTCATCCCCATTTTCCATATAAACGCTCAGAACAGGTAAGACAAAACAATAGTAATAAAAAATATTTGTATGAAATGTACAAATAGAATGTATATAAAATAAAATAAAGTAAGGTGTAAGTAGCAATAATTTATATGTTGCTATATAAGACCGCACCCAAACAAGTCCTATAGGTGCCAGAATTTGTGGAAAAGAGTTCAACCAGGTGCGCAAATTCATTGGCAAGTCGTTGCAGCCTATTCAGGTTTTGAATCAAGATAAAATAAAAAAAAATTGATTGAAAAAAGATATTAAAACAAGAAATGTACTGTAGCGCCATCTGGACAGCGCAGATATGTATTTATGCACTTCCAGCTGGCCGCTATCAGTTACCGCGAACAGCTACCATACCGCGTCCTTCCACTTGTCACTTGTGTCACGTGCCTCGGACGGGGAGCATGCCTCTGTCTGGCGCTCCTCTTGTGTATATTTAACCTCCAAATAAATACTGGCCAGTCTCTCATCTTTCATTTCAACACTCACTCCTGCACTGATACACCGGACCCACAATCATTGGGGCAACTACCCGTTACCCATAGTACCATTACTTTCGTTAGATTATTAGGTCCTTGCCCCCGCCCTGATATACAGTATTTTTAAACTATTTTATATTCAAAATTGCCTATTTTAGTTTATTTAAATAGTGCTTACATGTCCATTATCATCGAGTTGATTGTTGGTGAGTTTCAGTTTATCAAATGAGACAAGTTGTTTCATCCATTGAGCACCTGGAGCTGGAGAATCAGGATGGACGTGGATTCGAGGAGGAGAACTTGGATCAGCTTTACCAGCCACAACCCACGAAGAACTATAGTAAAAAAATATATATTAAATTATAATTTATGCTCTGGAGTTATGCCAAGGTGGTTTGCATACCTGTGAAATGCATATCTATATCTTTTATCATCTGTGGGGATGAAATCCATAACCAGCATATAATCAGCTGCTGGATCCAGTCCAGCCAATCTCGCCTGGAAAGCTGGAAACATTCTTCGTCCAGCTTTCGTGACAATCATTTCAGTTCCCAGCTCGTTGAATTCATCCCAAAGGGGCTTCATCTCCAGGACTGCACAGCAGGAAGTCAAACACGGATGAAGAGGAAGACTCTAGTATAAATAAGCATACGTGAAGTTTATTCAAAGGTATCGAATCTGAAGTTACATTTATTTGCTTTGACTTTCACACTCAAAATATACATTGTTCCAGATGTTCGGCGATATTTCAACACAATGTGTTTTGACCACACACATGTCTTTTGTGATTTTATTTTATCAATGGCAGCAGGTGGTTTAACAAATATTGCCTCTTATAATTGTAGACAAAATATTAAAATTTAGACGAAGGCAGGCTTTAAAGCAATTCGAAAATGGTTGATATTATAGTTTTAAATATAAAATCAGAATGCAACCGACACAAATATTATATATATATAGTCAAAATACAATAACAACCAGACCTATTCCAAGTGGATGTAATCGTGTATTTTGACGTATTCGAGCTCTGCAATGATTTCCTTTATTATTTTATTTAAACTCTCTGATATTTACATAAAATATTATATGAAATACATCTACACGTATCATACATCATTTATTATATTCATGGGACAAACTATAAAGTTCAAATAGATTAATACATTTTACCGAATAATAAAGCTACATGTGTAATAATAATAAAAATGTAATCCGCGCAGTGCTCTACAATTGGGAACAATTGGAAAAAAAAATTTTCACCCTCTTGGCTGAGGTTTGGTTTATAACACGTATATTGTATAAACACTTTAGTGGCTCATTTAAAAGATATATAATTTTTTTTTTATTAACTGAGTAACTGAAATAGTAATTTCAAATGTAAACTTACATCTTTTCTGGATTGTTGATGTCTCGTGTTGCAGGAAGAATCTTCACTGTCAGATCCCGAAGCTGGTGCTCCGCCGCCCCCCGAAGCACTGTCCAGTGGAGAATACGCCCCTCTATTGCGCCCCCTTCCTGCTGATTGGAGGCATGCTTGAAATTAATATAATATTATTAGTCTCATATAGATATATCCACTCAAAATAAGATAAAAATAATGAACAGAGTGTGGCGACGCATATAAACACGGGACAGCTATTTAAAAGTAAGTCTGATTAATTTATTTTTAAGTACACACGTTTCGCATTCAATGCTCCTCCACTAATTGATCTTTAGCGTGTCTATTCTTGATCATCAATGTACGAAATAAGGGTTATCCTTGTTTGTATTTAATTAATAATATTTGCAGGTAAATATGTAAATTAAATTTTCCTAGAAGGGGAATCTTGGGATTTTAATGATATTATGCTGACCCTAATGGGAGCCTGACGGGATACTAACGGGATGCTATCAGGAAACTGACGGGATAATATCGGGACGCTGACGGGACACTATCGAGAAGCTAATGGGACAGTATCGGGACACTGACGGGATACTGACGGGACTCTGACGGCACAATATCGGGACGCTGACGAGACACTATCGGGACACTAAAGGGAAGCTGACGGGATAATATCGGGACGCTGACGGGACACTATCGAGAAGCTAATGGGACAGTTTAGGGACGCTGACGGGACACTAAAGGGACGCTATTAGGAAACTGACGGGATACTATCGGGACGCTGACGGCACAATATCGGGACGCTGACGAGACACTATCGGGACACCAAAGGGAAGCTGACTTGATACTAACGGGACACTTTCGGGATGTCGACGGGATACTAACGGGACACAATCGGGACACTGACAGGACACTATCGGGCAACTGACGGGATAATATCGGGACGCTGACGGGACACTATCGGGACACTAGAGGGAAGCTGACTGGACACTTTCAGGAGGTCGACGGGATACCAAGGGGACACAATTGGGAAGCTGACGGGATAATATCGGGACGCTGACGGAATAATATCGGGACGCTGACGAGACACTATCGGGCCACTAAAGGGAAGCTGACGGGACACTAACGGTACACTAAGGGAAAGCTGACGGGACACTATCGGGACATTTTCGGGAATGTGAAGGGATACAATCGGGACGCTCACGGCACATTATTGAGTGATTACATCATTTCTTTTAATTAATTATCCAAATCGAAACCCTTGATTTAAAGTATGCGAAAAAGCCATCACGCCTCAGTAGCGAAGTAAGTACATTCCGCTTAGTTCACGTGATTATATATTTTATTTTAAAACATAAATAGCTGGAATGAAATAAAATATGATATTAAATAGTCTTGAGGGGATATAAAGATGGAAATGACCGAGGCATGCGACATTTATGACACAATAATCGGTATAGAAGTCAAATTAGTGACGTCCACGTCTTAAAGTGTCAAGAAGATGTGAGACTTGTTTACCAAATAAAACTCCATCACTGACACACAAATATTTATTATATTCACCATCAACAACAATAATAAGTTGCTTGCTCTCTTTTCATATTTCGTCCCTTTCATAAATAAATACGAGACACTTTAAACCGCACCGATTGACAAATTTATAATATTTTCAATGCGTATAAATTTTTTAAAATACCATTTCCTTCTTGTATTAAAATCCACTATTATTATAATTTTAAATGTATATTATTTTTTCCACTCCTCACAATCAACGAATTTTAAAATAATTTGTATTGTTAGATCCCATAGAAGGTTATATTAGAAATATTGGTTATGTGATAAACTTTCAATGATTTTTGGAATTAATAATGTCAGAATTAAAAATGCCGCGAATATCTCTCATTGGTTACCCTGCGAAACTATAATCGATCTCTAAAAACGAAATATGTGTAAAATCCATTCAATTTAGTCATCGTAAATATTGAGATAATAATAGTTTGATTATAATAAATATTTACAAAAAAATAACATGGATTTCAGACTGGATTCAACTAAAAATATTAATCCATAATTTGAGGGTTAGGTGGAATAGGGGCGGATAAAGGAATACGCGTTTTTTCTATAAATAAACTTAAAATTCTCTATTGATCTGTGTAAAATATTTTTGGATATCATCAAAATACTTCATCGTATAAAATTATCTCCAAACTAACAATTTGCATATACGCCCTTATTCCACCCAGCCCCTCAATTAATAAATATAAGATCTGAATGAATTTCACCATACACTTCTTACATTTGTATTCTCATGCGGCATTTTTCAATTCTGACAGTTGCTCTACAAACATATGGCACAGAATGTAATAATTTTTAATCTGAAGGTTTTTATGTAGGTATTTATATATTTTTAAAAGAGTGTATTATTTTTAACATTAAAACAAGGAAACTGCACATCCTGGGCGTGCAAATTTGTGTTAAAAAGTTAAATAATATAAATTTTACAGCGACATAAATACTTACAAATGGACCGATTGCAGGGGTCGTCAAATATATATCACAACCACACATAAATCCATTTTGAAGTGTTTACGCGTGTATTTCAGGGGTGCTCGAAATATTTTTTTAATTAATAAAATAATCAAAAACTAGCATAGTTATAAAAATAACAATTAAATGTACCTAACAACTGCAGTGATTTACTTAAATTATAAAACGGTGTTCTAACATGTCTACAATAAAATTATGATGCAAATTTCAAGCAACGATGCGATTTAATCAATTATTTAATACTAGGGTAATTTTAAATGAAATTTTCAATTTGTTAATGTTTTTTTTTATTTTATGCTTGGTGTTTTAATAGGCCGGTTATTTATAAATAAAATAATTTAATACAATATTCAAAAACCGAGTTTCCCGATTAATTAATACTGTTTATTGAGAAGTGTCATCTATTATGCATTATTAAATATCTCAAATATTATTTTGAAATTAATTAAATATTATTATCATTCAAATACCCCTTTCGAGATTTTAGATATGTATTAATTGTTGTAAAATAATTATAATATGAAATATTATTCTTCCATCTGGTAACACTGATGGTTGAAAGACCCGCACATACATACACACGCCTTAGACAATTATATATATTATTATATTAATTGAAATAATTATTTTATTAAGATATTAGCCCTGGATTGTAACATATGGTGAAGGTAGATAAATAGTTTGGGTAACTGAGACAGGATTGTCAGCTGGAACGTGTGGGACAAAAAATATTGGCTCATTTATACTGCACACTCTATTATTGTACATATTTTTATATTTAAATACAATCAGGACAAATTGTGAATGTATAAAAAATGATATTTTATAAAAAAAAAATGTTTTTGATGTTGTTACAGTAATATTCAGGCTTTTGCACAGGACGGAATATAATAAATGAACCCAATGTCATAATGTGATTATAAGAAATGACTTTGGCATATGCATAGTGATGTGCCAAAGTCAAACGAATGTTATAATAGTATACCTATCTCTTTACTGTATATCGCTACGTATTTTTTTACCAACAATTTTAGCGATATAAAGACAATATGGACTGTATTCAATATAATAGCGTGTTAGTGAGTTGTGTGTGTAGGAATAGATTAGAGCTTGTAATATTGGTGTACACTTGGTGAATCTTCTACCGAAAATACACAAAATAATACGATACGCGATGTGCATGGGCCACCGCGCAGCAGTTATATGACATCTCTGCACTATTATTTGTGAAAAACCATCACCGAGTATTGATTGAGGTGCAAAAAAATAAATTAGGGCCGTATTCAATATAATAGTGGATGTATAAATACCAAGTAGACGAGTCTGAGTGAGACAATCAGTGTTGCATCTGTCAAACTCATCTGCTTGGTCCACCATATTGATATTTAATAATCCAGTTATATGGCCTGCTAATATATCAGTGGATATCGGATACACAATATCATGTCGTATTCAATATAATAGTGTAATAAGAGTGTGTGTACGAATAGATTAGAGATTGGTAATATTGGTGTACACGCATACGCACCACACGCACACACTCTCATTATACTATTATATTGAATACGGCCATGTGTACGTTCGATTAATTCCAATGAAATATTTCTTACATTTGTAAGGATGAAGCTACAATATACTATAATATTAGTTTGACTTTGGCACATCTCTGCATATAAACCATCTCTATTTTTTATATTTCATGAAGTATTTTGCACATTCTTTTTTCCTCCTTTTTCAGATAACTTGATTTATCGTAGTTAGAATAGAATCGTGATTTTTTGACTGCGCAATAATTAATTAAATAATAATATGAGAATAAAATAAAAACGTAATATCCGCACTCATAATACTCTTAGTAGGGATCGTCGATATTATATAAAGAATTAAAAGTTATACATTTGTAGATGTGTAGATAATATTTGTGTTTGACAAATATTTTTGAATGTGACTGTACCGATGTAGAAAAATGCGAAAGAGTTGGTAGTAATTTTGAAAGAAATTAGGGAAGTCACGCTGAATTTAGAGAATAACTACGTCGCTTAGCTTAATTTATTATACGTACTTTAAAACGAGTGGTTTTGGCAAATGAATTACGACCGAATGAAAAATAATAATATATGATATTTTGTCGAGTGTTCCGTTATCTTTGTTAAAATTTGTTCCTGAGTTGTCACTATCGTCATGCTACAAATCATAGACCACTTGGAACATGTCAAGTCCCACCTGAAACGGGACAATTTAAATATTTCACAGGGAAAAAACGGGGTTTCCTATCGTAAAATAATAAATCGGGACCCCTTGAACTGAGATAAAAAGACGGAATGATCGTAGCGTTGGCGCCAGTTGGATTTTACACCACATTTATTCATTTCTATTATAGAAAATAGTATTAGATTTAAATTAAATAATTATACTGTAAATGGTGGAGTAAATTTATAATCATCTTAAACAATATCAATCAAGACAGTCTCAAAAATATCACAATTTCAATATTGAATTTGTGACATTTTAGAAATTTGGAAAAAAACACATGAAACTACAAGACACGTGTACAAAATAATGTTACAAGAAACAATACAGGAAAACAGCAAATATTTAAAATAAAACATTAAACTAATTAGTTTTCATAATTATTTCCATGATTTTATCCGCAATAAATCTTATAAAAATACATTAAATTCTACCATTTCCCGAAAGTCGTAACTGACATAACCACAATAAAAAAAAACACTTGGATAAAGAATAATTATTAATATTATTATATTTTGTAGTAAACATTTAAAACAAAATAGTTAGTAGAAATTAATTATTATAGAGATTTATGTTTTAATATAAAAAAAAACAAGCAATTGCCTCATTTAAATACAATGTTAATAATATAAAAGAGACAATATAGGTTTAAAAGCAACTATTTATAATATGAATAATACATTAAACTACTTAGTTTTCATAATTATTGACATGATTTTATTCCCGTTATAGTAAATAGTAAATAAAGCCATGAAAATCAACCATTTCCCGAAATTTGTAAGTGACACAACCACAATATAAAAAAACACACACTTAGATGAAGAATAGTTATTCAATTTCGTAGTGAAAATTTAAAACTAAAGTTAAAGAAACTAGTTATTATGTGCATTTATATTTTTAATATAAAAAACAAGCAATTTCATCATTTCAATATAATGTTACCGTTTATAATACACGCCTAAATACAATCAGTGGAACAGTAAGTAAAACTGAATGTATTCGGCATCTTAATATATTAGATAATTATTAATATAATTTTATATAGAACAAAGACATAATTTATATACATTGAATTATTTTTCATCTTCTAATTTGTATTATTTAAAAAAATAATGAGTGTAATGATGTTGATAATATTGTTTCTATTGTGACTTATGAGTAAATATTTTTTTATTCCCTTACTATAAACAATATATAAACTAATCCAGCATAAAAAATATAATTCGATATATAAGTGACAAGCTCGTTATCCATTTTTTTTGAAATTCAGGAAGTAGTGTGTATATATATTATTTATAAAAAGTGTCGTGTCGTTGGACAAATGGACCGTTTGGGTGCAATTAGTGAAGGAGCAAATTCAGAAGGAAAGCCACCATGTTAGCGGGATATTTATGTTCACAACACACTACGAGATTTATTACACTAAAATATACTGAAATACCATTGTCTAACAAATGTCCTCTCTTATTTTTGTACCTTTGAATCATTCACTTCGGCCGTTTTGTGTGGAAACTGTGTTAAGATATCTCCATTCATCAATACATCGTGCGGTACTAATCTCATTAATTGAAAAGAATAATTGTTTTTAATGGACGCTTATAAAATATTTTTATAGTTAGGTTGGTTAGGTTGATTTTTAGCACTAGGAACAATTATTTTAATAATTAGATTTATAATAAACTTATATTATATATATAGTGTGTCATGCGTATTATTTTCATATGTACATTGTAACATAGCTGGTACCACTAAATGAGCATATTATACATATATATTTACTACACAAATACGTAGGCTGTGGCCACCTGCAACATTGTAGTCCCTTAAATCCGACACTATAGAGTAACAAGATTATTCTTACAAAAAAATTATCATGTAAATTGTTTACATAGTGACATATTATTTGTCGTTGAATATATAAAGCACCGAAAACTACTCTGATTGGTAATATAATATATAAATACACATATAAGACCATTGAAATTCACACTTGAGCATGTCTAAAGTTTAAAATTTGCTCTACAAAAATAGAAAACACTTAACTAATAATTTAATTATCGTTCAAAATGTGCTGTAAAAATATTTTTTCAGTCAATAACTATTTAAAATTATGATAAACTCAATAAATGACTATCTGGCTATATTAATAATATATTTTATTTAAAGTCAAACTAGGAATTAGCAATAAAATCTTGCGATGAATGTTAAAAATGCGCGTCCATCGGTTACGATTTCAGATTTTCATTGTGTTGGTTTACATGAAAAATCTTCATATTGAAATAGAATAAAGTCGCACCTTTCAGTGCGTTTTTAAAAATCATTCATCGGCATATTGGAAATAATAAATATGAGACCGAAAAGGTAGATAATATTTCAAGAGAGATTTAAAAATGTGTAAAATAAATTGTCATCCGTGTCAGTGTTTGAAGAACGGCGGAACGGTTCTAGTGTCGTTTTCATTTCACGTTTCGAATTCACAAAAATAATAAATACCCATCGTCTAATTTGTAGGGGGATATTTAAAATATTCACAAAATGCGGCATTCCTCGATGGATAACTGGAATTCTTCATTCAGACATTGACAAAGCAGACTCTTAAAAATAATACCCACATTAGGTATAAGGGGTGGTCTTATTAAAGCAAAATATATATTGTATTTTGACTAAATAGCGATTAAATAGTCATACGATACAGGATCTTGTTTAAGGTGTTTATTTTTTGTAGTCATTAGATAGAATACTTCAGTGTGGTCTTTCATGATTGACAAGCAAACCCTAATTAACGATAATATGTCAGCTTATAATAACTAAAAAATACACGATTTAACATGCATTAAAATTATTTGTATGTATCATCTTTAAGCATTGTTCCTATTATTTTATCAGATTTTTTTGTAATTAATTTTACCAAATATTGGGTTTTGCTACCTGCGATATCATGATTACATCCATGGGTAATATACCCATTAAGTATCTTTTAATTTTAATATAAAAATCGTAAATATAATTGTAATTATTTCTATAATATAATAAATTATTATCTCAAGATCGCGATTTTTCTTTCCATAATACCAATTTAATTTTTTATTACAATTTAATAAGAGTTCATCTAATAAGAGATCGATTGTAATTATTTGCAATTAATCAATTTATAAAGACGCTTTCCATTAGTAGAGCAAACGTTCTGCTTAGTTTTTTAATAGGACTGTTATATCTGAGTTTTGATTTCATTTTTGCTATGTACATGAAGTATAAAAATGTGGAATTGATATGCATTATCCAATTAAATACATCTAAAAATATTTTTAAATTATTTTAAATACGAAGATAATCTTTTGAATATATGGCTCAGTTCCATAAAGACTTAAGAGCACACATAATTTGCTAATGCTTGTACCCTGATATATTAAGGACTATTCTTCTACATATAACGACTTTGTATATATTATATTTTAAATGTATATATATATATATATATATATATATATATATATATATATATATATATATATATATATATATATATATATATACTCTAGGGATGGTTGAGGGAAGGACCCGTACAGAAATACAGACATATATCATACACACACTTAGATAATTATATATATTACTAGGGTAATTATAATTGAAATTTTCAATTTGTTAATGTTTTTTTATGTTCTGCCTGGTTTTTCAATAGGACTGTTATATTTGAGTTTTGAATTCATTTTTGCTTTAAAGTGTTTTTTTTTATCGATTAGAAGAGATTAGAAGTATAAAAATGTGGAATTATTAAATTAAATACTTCTAAAAATGTTATGAATTTATTTAATATTTTCAATCGATATTGTTTTTAGATGCTCTGCTTTGTTTTTAATACAAAGATAATAAGTTTGTTTTTGCATTCGAAAGAATTTTGATTTTGTTTATATATACTCTAAGGATGGTTGAAGGAAGGACCCGTACAGAAATACAGACATATAACATACACACACTTAGACAATTATATATATTATATGCACCGAATTCTTGTAGTTAAGTCTCATGTATGGTAATGTTTTTCAGGACACATTACTAGCTGAATCATATTTTTCAGAATGTAATGGCATTCAAGTATTAGTAGTGTGAAGTCAAAAGTGACGGGTGGCTAATCGCTGTCCGCCCATTCGTTAGTTCAACTGCTTGATTTATGTTACCACACCAAAGCCAAGGAATCTAGTCCTGGTAATGCTAAACAACCAAACTACATTTTTAGAACATACAATTCAAGTGTCAAATGCCAACCAACTTGAATACAAGTGGAACAAGACGCATCCAACAAAGCGACATTTTCATCAAACAACAAACACAATCCTCACAAGTCCATCATCTTTAACTTATATTAATAAATATTTAATGTTTTTTTTTGTCAAATAATTTGACATTTTCGTCACATAAATGCAGTGCTGTAAAAACATAGAATGTGTGAGGTTATAAATTATATTTTGGAAATCCGAAACTTCAACACAGATTAACTAAAGAATCTGACAAAGTGATATATTGACAGTTCCACGCGAGAACACATTAATATTCCGATATATCGAGGGTTGCTTATGTTTTATATTAATTTAATATTATATTTTATATATTATTTTTCATTCAGTGGGTTATAACGACTGAAGAAAGAAAATTTCATCAAAAAATCTTGATCGATTGTATCAATCCCAGGATTAACCTGGATATTAAAGTGGTTAAATAATAAGGTGATTATTATATCAGGCTATGTAACTGTGATAGTTTTAACAGGTTATAATTAAATAAATTCATAAAAATCTATCAAACAACAATATTTAGTAAAAAGAAATATGTTATTTGTAATTTCCACAGTAATTTTATTGCAGATTCTAAGTACTTTTGACTATTAACTTGTAGTCATCTTCAGAGACTCTTTTTGAAGACTTTGAGTGAATTACTGTGGAAATTACAAAGTACATATTTCTATAAATTATGGGATTCCACCAAGGAGTACAAACAAATAAAAAAAATACTAGAAGATGTGGAATTATTACTTTGTGTTTATTTTATTTGTAGAGAATATTTCAGACATAAAACATTCCCAGAGACTGATCAACATTTGATCTACAAATATTAGAAAATATCAGCCTATAGATATTATTTAAATAATATATATATGTATTGATTTTGACAGTCTTGAAACGTTTAAACTATTAATCAATCAAGTCGACGACACACAAGCTTCCTAGTACCCAGGTCAAATCCCAAAGGACACCATAAACTGTCCCATAATGATTTAATGACTGAGAACTGTTGTTGTTTTGACAAATTCGCGGGTGGCAAAACTCGAACAGATCCTGAATAAACATTTTAAAAAAACCCTCATCTGCCCTTTGACATTTTCTAGCGGAAGTATGAACAATTGATTAATTGATTTACCTTCAATTTGCTTCATGGGAGTGACTCCCGGGGTTGAATATGAGGTGTTCCATTGGGAATAACAGCAATCTCCAGATCCCATTTGAGATTGTTGGTTTTGATGCTGCATTTTGTCTATTTTATTTTGATATTCGAAAAAGAGTCACTATTTATTCTATCACATCACAAAATTTAACCCAACCGAAGCTTCATTTATGGAGAAGTTTCCTGTAACAAATAAATAATATATATTATTTAAAACGAATAATAGTCATGTGCCAAACTCAAACGAATTTGTATTATAATATTATATTCTAGTTTCCTTATGACGTAAGAAAGCGATTCACTCATATTTAGAAAAGTTATATCATTTTTATTAATATGCAGAAATACTATTGTCCCTCCCCACCTGTTTTTATATTAGGGATAGGACGCTGCATAATACTACAATATTCGTTTGACTTTGGCACATCTCTGGATATGAAACATTTCTATTTTTCTAAATAATAATATGTGTTTATGTTTCGTGAAGTATTTTGCACATTTATTATTATTTTTGCACTATGAATATGATATCTCTATTTTCAATACTTTAGCATCAAATCATTTCTCCCGTCTATGATAACTCGATTTATCGTAGTTAGAGTAGAATCATGATTTTTTTACAGGGACCGTTGATATATGATGAATTAAAATTTACACATTCAATGTGAATTCGCAACAGAATAATTTTATGCATAAATAATTAAAAATTATACATTCATATTTCTATGTCTTTGAAAATATTTTTGAACGTGAAGTACCGATGGAGAAAAATGCGAAAGAGTTGGTAGTAATTTTGAAAGAAATTTGGAAAGTTACGCTGAATTAAGAGAATAACTCGATTTATCGTAGTTAGAGTAGAATCGTGAATTTTTAGTCTTATTTAGACACGAATTATTTTGATTGATATTTGGAATACTATCCGAGTGTGTTCTGGAGTCAAATTTTTATTATATTACTAATATAATTTTATTATATCACAATAAACTCTATGCGAAAACGAGACGCTTTAATATAAATAAAAGAGATGTTTGCTTTGGAAAGCATCAATCATGTTCCATTTTCGAATATCGCAGTCGATATTCGAAAATGGAATAAATGCAGTTGTTTAATATATTGATTAATCGAAAAACTCGGCTCTACACATTATTTTTGCCTTACACATATCAAAAATATTGTAATCCAATTAATAATTTCAATCGAATAGTTATGATTGTGTAGTCTAAAAGTGTATTTCGAAAGCGAGAGCGTCTTTAAAAATAATATACGTGCCGCGGCGGAAGGCCGACGTTAATGATGTGCGAAAAAATGAACGACTGACAATCTACTATATACAAAATCTACTAGAAATGCTTTATATTCTATGTCTTCAAATAAAATAAAGAATGACTGTTAAGATGGCCCTGTTTGGCCAAAAATTCCAACCGATCAGGTGAAATCTTACCCTAATTCTAAGTAAAATATTTTGGTGCAATTACTGTCCAAAAACGTTGACTAAAAAGCAATTCAAAATAATTCAAAGGAAGTGTAGAATTAGTCTGAAAAAAAGGGAGATGAATTATACAAGGTAATTTATAACTAAAAGCAAATTAAAATATATTAAATAAGGTGGTAGGTACCCAAAGAACACATTTATTTTCCACATATTCAATATAAAAAATAACAATTTATATGACGGAAAGAAAAGATTGCATTCAAAAGACCGCTAATTGTGATGATTAGTTTGGTTTTGCGGTTGTTTGTGGAATAATGAATATTTTAAATTATTATTCAATAGTCGACATTTCTGCTCGATATAATTTTACAATAATATGTGTGTAATTATTAGAATATTTTATTGTTTGAGGATTTTTCGACAAGGCTGTAAGATATAGTCTACTCTTAATTTTATACAGAATAAAAAATTACAAAATATAAATGATATCTTAAAAATCCATGAAAATGCGTGTGGTTCTAATTAAAACTGCAATATAAAATCAGTTGTCCTTCGGTTTAATACAAAATTTATTATTCTTTAATATCTTTATTTGGCCATAGATATTTAGCTATGATTTAAAACAAATATATATATATATATATATATATATATATATATATATATATATATATATATATATATATATATATATATATATATATATATATATATATATATATATATATTAACATTATAAGTGTATTAAAATCCGAAAAAATGAATTGACCTAGATATACCAATCATCTCAGGCTGAACCTTATTTCGCTTTAATACACTTTAATATATTGTTAAAATGTGTAAAATCTCTGATTGGTTCAACTGATTTCACAAAAAGATTATATGAAATAAATTTATATATTATTGAAGGGTTCTGTTTTGAATTATCACTTTTGAGAGTTCCAATGCATAGAATTTTCCATTAAATACTAGTAAATGATTTTATAATCCAGATATTATATAAATATCCTCATTGAAGCGTCTTACTCAAAATATAATAGTGTAATGTAGTGAATTATCAAAGAAGTCATGAAAGATCCACATCGTCAGTTAATTTGTCACTCAGCTGAGTTACAAGAGGCGCATTGCTATATTTAAAACCAAAATATATATTAAATAGTAACAGACTAGTTAGAAACACGTTGGGTGTGAATCAAATTCAACAATCAATTTGTCTTTCAAGTCGGGTTCTTGAACTTGAATGCCTCGACCAGCTGTTTTTACATATTATATTGCGGATTTCGATCAAATAAAATAATTTGTTATTATATTGCCATATCACGTTACTTTAATTATTTTATCAAGACGATACTTGCGCTTATTTGCACGTTGAGAAATAATAAACCGAAGCGTATTATTGCGGATTTGAGAAAATATACCAACGCGAGCAAATCTTTGATATCATTTTATTATGGATTTTTTTAAGAACAGGGGTTTTTATAGGATAATAATGTACACGTTTAAAAGCCGTCGCGACGTCCAACAACCCTTATATTTTTGTAGTTAATGTGAAATAGCAAACTACAAACTACAATAACGATTAATATTAAAAAAAAAAAATGATCAATACGCAAGTAACGCATGTACACATTATTTATTCAATTAATTATTTTAGTTATAAAATAAATATTTCGCGATCCCAAATCGATTTCAAATCCGAGGCAGCAAATATTTTATATAAACTTAAGTATTAATTCTTGTTCTCGTGTATCATTTTCATCTTCATCTCATTTCTTTCTATGTTAACTATCTGCAATTTTCTTTTATTTACTGCTATTTCAAACATCATGTATAAAACTATAGGCTCTCCGACACTTTTTAGAAGCTGTTTGTTTTAAATAAATAAAAATATATATATATATATATATATATATATATATATATATATATCGTGACGCCTTCCCTATTGAAGGGAGTCCCTTTATAAGGGGTTGGCCAGGCTACCTTGGCCTTTACGGGAGAATATAGTAGAGATGGTTTCCCAGGCCACCACACAGCTATGAGTACTTAAGATCTAGTTTACTAAGCTAGATCTACCAAGTGACTCCGGTGCCGTGAATCGAACCCGGGAGTCTTCACTCACAAATCCGTTACACTAACCACTGGGACACAAGGCGGCTCTAAAAAAATAGATATTATATATACATATACATATTTTGTCAATGAGAGATGTTTTACTAAAACATATAAATTAGTTTAAAATGATTTAACATACCTAATGCAGCAATGTGAATATTGAAATCAGCACACACAAACACTCACAATATTAATTTAGATCACGGTTATATAAAAGGTGTATGCGTTGTCTATCAATCACTCGACAAGATGGCGGCGGCGCGCGTTAAATGGCCGATCTCAATTGTGTGATAATTGTAGTTGATGCTTTTTATTATAACACACCGCTTTATTATTGTGCGGAGGTAAGTATAAATAGTGCGGCGTAGAGGGATGGTGTTGCCAGTGCGACGCTTGGCAGTGCAGTGTTGAGAGAGGACTTCCATCGTTGGTGATGGCGATGGGTCTTTTTTGGTAACACCCGCCTGCCACTCCTTCTGCCTACACCACGGCTGACAAAACTAACGCCAATATATTTACTATTTTATCACAATTTATTATTAATGCCCCCCCCCCGAAGAACAACGATGCCAAATAAATATGTTCGAAAATATTTCATTCAATTATTTTGACGTATATGTATACATTTCCAAATTAGTATATTTAAATTAAATACTCAAATAAATGAACCCAATACTATAACATTATGATTGTTTCCAATACTAATAAAAAATATTACGACTGAGAAAATCAAATAATTACCCATAAATAAACACAAAATCGGTTTATTATTATATTTTTCTTTCTTGCATTTGTAGAATAAATCTCAAACTGTAGAGGTGAAAATTCGCCTATACGCATTTTCAAAAGTTTGATTTTTAATCTATGGTTTATGGCGGATAAACGTCCAATACTATAATATTATAATTATTTCCAATTGTATTTTTCTAGAAATTTAAATACCAGGAATCATGGGTTCAAATCCCGCTCAAGTAAAAAAAAAATTATTACGACTGAGAAAATCAAATATTTACCTATAAATAAACACAAAATCGTTATAAATTATATTTGAAATGAGTAGATATTTGGTTGTAAATAAGCATATTGGCGGATCTACTCTTTGTTTCTTGCATTTGTAGAGTAAATCTCAAACTGTAGAGGTGACCAGGGGCAAATATCACATTAGTATATTAATTCGCCTATACGCATTATCAAAAGTTTGATTTTTAATCTATGGTGTATGGCGGATAAACGTCCAATACTATAATATTATAATTATTTCCAATTGTATTTTTCTAGAAATTCAAATACCAGGAATCATGGGTTCAAATCCCGTTCTAGTAAAAAAAAAGGTTATTACGACTGAGAGATCGATCGTCTCGATCCAGGTTTACTCTGTTTTCCTGGTTTGCAAGGTAAATACTGAGGCGATTATTAACTAATAATAGTTAAGATCACCAAAATACAATAAATTAACACGTTATTGTGTATAACAATAAACAAACTTTCTAAAAACCTTGTCATAAAAGTTATATTGAAATTAAATTGAGTAAAACCAGGCATCATAATTTTAATATATTGATAAAAAAATTTACGATGAGGTCTTTGAGAATCCACTACAACAAATATTTAAACAAAATACGCAAATTGCAATTTGTGAGCTTTTGATTTTGAACGCCTCAAATGTTTTCTACATTTATTAAACAATTTATAATTTCTCAAAATATACTTATTGTTTCTTATGTTTGTAGACCGTATTTCAAACATTATGCAAACGCAGAAGTTTCACTATCGATTGATTGTAAATATTTATAATCGATGTTGCCAGTAAAATTGATTTTTGGTAGAAAATTTATAAAATATAGGCAATCCGTGTTATACGCTGTAAAACTTTTTTCAAACATTCCATTTTGAAATTGTACGCGAATGAATGGAACATAATATATTATGAAAAAAACAATGAATGAAAGCGGTTGTAGAGGAGACAAATGGTGTTATAATGAAAACATGATCACATTAAATAATGAATAGTGTCGAAGAAAGTAACGAAAAGCGGTGACATGGGCGTGGTCTAAATGCGATTGAAGAGTGCTGAAAGGCGTGTCTTGCAACACTGGACGAGGAAGGGGAAGTAGGAGGAGTCTATTATATTAACACAGGCCTTTTCAACACTATTATAATTATCTAAGATATTATTAAGTTTAATAAATAGTGCTACTGTAGATTTGTATGGTGTTACATGTATGTATGTATGTACATATGTATGTATTTCATAAAAGTTAAATAAAACAATACAATACCCACATAAAAAATAATAATATTATAACGTGGTATTATGGGCTGTTATATTAAATAAAAGATATAACGAGATTTAATGTTATATTAAATAAAAGTTGTTGAGGGAATGGACACGAGAGACGTGTGTACTGTGTGAAGCGTCGAATGGAACAGGGCGACTGTTGGTGCGTGCCGCCGAGTGCATACGTGTGTGTATGTGAGTGTATGTGAGTGTGATGTTACATGCGTCCCCCAAAAGTGGAGCAAGGGTTTGAAGAACCCGTGAAACTTTTACGACTCTATACAATGATATGTGTGATGTCTCAAGTGTCCAGTTGATTCTATACAATAATATGTATGAGCTTCGTCATTCTGCGTCAGCGAATCGCACTTTTTTGCTGACTCTCCCAGATCTAGTTACGTAGTCGTCGGATGAGTCAGGTGCTGATGAGTGTTTAAGATTGTTGCTGCCTTTGCTTGACCTAGTTGGGCTGTCTGCTGACTCGTCAGTTAAGAAGAATGCTGGTTTCAGTCTGTCTGTGTTCACAATTATTTGTGTCCCACTTACTTCAATTTTGAGGTTGTTATTTTTTCTTTCAATGACTTTGTGGGGTCCTGTATAAGGCTGGACCAGTGGTTTCTTAACTGCTCTTCTGAGAAAGACGTGATCACAGTTGTCTAACTCATCCGGCTTGTAGAGTTTTTCCCTGGTGTTATTTCTGGACAACTTGGGTCTTAAAGTTGACATTGCCCTGATGAGATCTTTGGTTGATTCGTTTGATGTTTTTTGGATGTTTGAGGTGAAATTACGTCACCTGGTAATCGAAGTGAGATGCCGAATGCTCTTTGTGCGGCGGAATATTCATCGCCGTCCTTAACCGCGTTCCGGATGCCCAGGAGTGCGATTGGTAGTGCATCTATCCAGTTGGTACTGCCTTTGAGTTGGGCCATTAGACTAGTTTTGATAGTTCTATGCAGTCTTTCAACCTTACCGTTAGCTTTTGGGTTATAAGCAACAGTTCGGTTGTGATCAATGCCAAGAAGTTGACAGTACTTGTTGAATACCTCTGATTCGAATTGTCTTCCTTGATCGCTAGTGATGGTGATAGGTGAACCGTACCTAGCGATCCAGTGATTCAGCAGTGTTTTGATTACCGTGTCAGCTGTGATGTTTTGTGCTGGGATGGCTTCGAACCAGGATGTTGCTCTGTCAATCATTGTTATTAGATAGGACATGTCTTGGCAGATAGGTAATGGTCCAACTATGTCAATATGGAGGTGTTCGAAACGATCGGTTTCGATGAAACTTCCATAAGGACTGCGAGTGTGGCGGTGGATTTTTGAACGTTGACAGGTGATGCAGTTTTTAACCCACTTCGTTACGTCTTGGTTGATACCTTTCCAGAAAAATCGTTCCTTGATGGCTTTAATTGTAGATCTGCTGCCAGTGTGAGCTATGTCGTGAACTTGGTGAAAAGCTTGTCTGCGCCAGGATGCTGGTACGAACAGTCGCGCCTTCTGCGTTGAAGTTTCGTACCATAATGCTGGAGCGTTTGCTGATGTTATTTTCTTGAATTGTAGTGCTGGGTGCTGTTTGAGATTTTCCAGCTCTGGGTCATTTGTTTGAGTTTTTGCGATGTCCTTCAAGTCGAAGTTAGTTGGGAGATTGATTGTAGAGATCCGACTGAGTGCGTCTGCAACGGTGTTCTCTTCGCCTTCAATGTAGACTATTCGGTTGGTGAATTGCGATATGTAGTCTAATTGTCTGAGTCGGCGTGGATTATCTGCAGGAGATTGTGGTTTATTGAGTGCGAAAGTCAGAGGTTTGTGGTCAGTTTTAACAATCAATTCTCTCCCTTCTACGCTGTCCCTGAAGTGGCGTATGGACAAGAATATTGCTAAAAGCTCTCGGTCGTAGGTCGAGTAGTTCTGTTGCGTTACTGATAGAGCTTTGGAGTAGAATCCGATTGGTTGGAGTACGTTTCCGATTTGTTGGTGAAGTGCTCCTCCCGCACAGGATCCTGAAGCGTCAGTAAGCAGGACCATGGTAGCTTCGGCTGATGGGTGTGCGAGTGTGGTTGCCTTCGCTATCGCTTCTTTGCATAATTGAAAAGCTGCGTTGGCTTCATCGTCCCACACTATTGGTGTTTTGTCCTTTTTCTTCGACGAAGTAAGGTATTTGTTCAGTGGTTTTTGAAATTGAGCTGCTTTAGGAATAAGTTTTCTGTAAAAATTAATTATCCCTAAAAATCTTCTTAATTCTAGGACTGTCTGTGGTTTTGGAAAATCCTCTATGATGCGGATCTTCTCAGAAATTGGTTGTATACCTGCTGTTGTTATTTTAAATCCTAAGAATTCTATTTCAGTAAGGCCAAATTGACATTTTTCGAGTGCGACTGATAAACCGAATTTGTCAAATCTCGAGAAAAGTTCTGTGATGCACTTAAGGTGTTGTTCTTCGTTCTTTGATGCGATTAAGATGTCGTCTAAGTAGACAAATACGTCTTCCATATCTCCAAGTATGGTGTTTATGAAGCGTTGGAAAGATTGTCCTGCGTTTCGAAGTCCGAATGGCGTTTTCACATATTCGAAAGATCCGAAAGGTGTTGAGATGGCTGTCTTCGGAATATCTTCTTCGGCTATTGGTATTTGGTGATAAGCCCGTTGGAGATCGATTTTGGAGAAAATGTTTTTTCCTTCGAGATGATTTTGAGCCTCGGAAGGGCGTGGTATGGGGTATCTATCTGGAGCGGTTTGAGCGTTAAGTCGCCTGTAGTCGCCACAGATGCGTATTCCCCCGTCTTTCTTCTCCACGCTGTGAATAGGGGATGCCCAGGGTGAGGATGATGGTCGTATAATCCCTAATTGTTGTAATTTGATGATCTCCTGCTTCGCTTTGTCATACTTCACTTTATTGAGAGATCTCGCTTTCTCGTATACCGGTGTACCTGTTGTGGTGATGTGATGTCGGACCGAATGTTTTGAAGGTTTTTTATCCTATCGGCGTCAAACAATTCCGGAAATTTTTTGATGACCGATAAGTATTCCTTCGTTGGTGTCAATAATTTGATGGATTCGATTTGTTCTTGGTCTACCTGTCCTTGTATTTTCACTCCAAATTGTTTGTCGAAGAGACATTTTCCACTGAGGTCTATTAACAGTTGGTGATGTTTCAGAAGGTCGGCCCCGATGATGTTGCGCTCGACATCAGCAATGATGAACGTCCATGTATAGATTGCGTTGGGAGCGAGGTGCAGTGTTATCCTCTTGGTCCCGTAAGTCTTGATGGGCGTTCCGTTAGCTGCTCTTGCTGTAATTGTTGTGGCAGGTTGTTTGCTGTCTGTTACTTTCAGTACTGAAATGTCTGCTCCGGAGTCGACAAGGTAGGCCCTCCTGGTGCGAATGTCGTGCATTGTGAGGCGGTGTGATATTGGAAGGGCTGCAGCGCTGTCCACCTCTGCGGTCGCTGCAGCGTCTAGTTTTCCGCATTGAATTTACACGGCTGTTGGCACTTGTTTGCCTTGGCGCCGAATTTGAAATGATACCAACAGTTGTCATGTGTCGGCCGCGAGTTGCTGCGTTGCCGGCTACGTTGTCGGCTACGGTTTCCGCGTTGTCGGCTGCGATCTCTGAAATTTGGCTCATAAGGTCTTCGTGTTCTATCGACCACCGATATGGACAACTGCCGGACCAGTTGTTTTAGGTCCTCCATATCTTGTCTCATCCGTGCCATGTTGTGATTCATTTTTGTTGTATTAATTTATTATATTTGATGTATTAATTATGATTATAATGTTGTATGCTGATATGCCTGTGGCCGTAATATGATTAATGCAGTAATGTTTATTTAATAGGTGTTGACTCAGCGATTGTACTGTTGGTGGTAATATTCTCGGAATTATTATATGATAATATTCGATGACGGTTGTAATATTTTCAGAATTAATTATTAATATTCTTCACTTGCGGAATGTGTCA